>PVJA010008929.1:0-29104 GCA_004027025.1 Myocastor coypus | reverse complement strand
CCACCGATCCTCCTGCCTCAGCCTCCTGAGTGCTGGGATTACAGGCGTGCACCACCACGCCCGGAAGTCTCTGTTTCATGGTTCGTAGCTTTTATGTTCTGTTGAGAATGGCCTCCCCTGTATTGGATTCTAAACACTTATCATTATTTATTCTAATGTTTTATGGTATTGCTTTTTACATTTAAATAAGCAATTAGGCTTTCTCCTGGAGTCAAGTGTGAGATGAGAATTTAGCTGTATTGTTCTTCAGCATTTTCCTTTCCATCTTAACTTTAGAATGACATTGTTTAGTTCTCCCTGAAAAAAAAAGAAAATCGCAATGGATGTTTACTGGGATGGCACCACCTTTTCAATGAACCCTATCCACTATTACTAGGGCTGTTATGAACCTCTCTTTCTAACAGAATAGATTTCCATTTGTTTGAGGTTTCTTGTGTCCCTTGGGAGTGTTCTGAATTTTTTCTCACACAAATTGTGCACTCAACACTCATTCTACTGAGTTCTGTTTCAGTTGATGACAGAAACCGTCGCCTCTCTGGAGGTGAGCACCATGTCTATTCATCGTTCAGGCAAAGGCAGACCGGCAGGTTGAACTCCTGTGACTCAACTAGCCATGCTCTTTCCATCTGGAGATGTTCCTTTCAAACACATGGCCTCCAAAATTCCCATGACAGGGAAGGAGTGCCCACAGGAGCCCCAGGCCCTGAGGTGACATGCTTCTTCCATCATTTCATTGGTCAAATTCATCTCAGGGCCAGCTAACTGCAGAGCAGAAGAGCCAGAAGTATAGTACCTTTACTACCCAGGAAGGAGGGAGGACCAGAGAAGACCAGCACAGGGACATTTTCTCACACTGGCAAAACTATTAATTCAGCATGGGAGCAAGAGACCTTTTAGTCAAACAAATTCTCCAAATATATTATTATTCCAAAGCATCCTTTCTCAGGAAGCTAAGGGAGAGGGTGGAGTGCTCTGCCAAAATGTGGAAGCAAATCACAGGAAAAAAATTGGGGTGATATTGACCCAAGATGAAATCCAAAGGAATCCCCAGGATAATGCGGAAGCTGAGGGAGTACCCTGAAGACAGCTGGACCTGAACTAAAACTGATTTGCCTAAAGCTAAGACAATGGCTTTTGCCTCTGTGGAGGAAGACCTACCTGAAGAAGAACCCTCAGAAAGTCACTACCCGAGGGTCACAGAGCAGCCCTAAGGCCAGACAAGGGGTTTGGAGGGGATAGCTCTGCCGAGCCCTGCCTGGAGCTGGATCTCTTCTTAGTTACAAAATGAAGAACCTCCCTTTGAACTTTAGTTGGGGCACCTGGCTCTTTGTTGCTCATTCCAAAACATTCCAGGCTGTGGGTGGGAAACACCAGAAACAAAAGAAATGGAGCTTGTCCTTGGGAATTTTAAATATTGTTAGGGAAATTTTATCTGGCATTAACTACCACGTGTTGCTTCTTTTTTCCACATTCTAGCCTCCTCAAGGACTATGTATTTTTAGCTAATTTCCTTGCAAATTGCTCCACTGCTAATGGGCCTGAGAAGTGGGACAACTTCAGAAATGAAAACTACAGTGTTGATATTCTTTTACAAAAGCATTTGCTATTTAAACAATAGCATTTTGCATGTTTTCCCGTTTAAGGAAATTAAGATTGAATGTGAGAATGTATTCAAAAGAAATAAATCAGTGTGGATATCCCCAAAGATTATCCTACTGGGATGTTATCTGAGGATAGTTTAATTACATACAGAAGCCCTGGAAATAAAGTAAGAGTCCAACATTGCAGAAATGACTGAGAAAATTGTTCTATAGATGGACATGGAAAACTAACCTCTCACAAGTATGTTTTTTGGACTGGAAAGTTATATCGCTTTATTACTAAGTAAAAGAAGTCAAGTGATAAACTAATTTCCTAGTTTTAAAAAAAATGTCTTCACTTGGGGAAGATATTTTCATCCATCACCTTAGACTGCTTGGCCATAATACCCAGTTGGGGAAAATATTTTAAGTGGTAATTTAAATGTTGAAATTTCAGTTCGGGTTCTATCTTCCTTTCTTATCTGTTTTTTTCTTGTAGAAGAGACTATATATACAAGCTATGGAGTTTTACAGCATTAGGCGCAAAAGTATGCTAAAGAAACATTTGGGTCTTGATCTTGTAGCTCTTTGACAAAAGCACTGTAGGGATCTGTTGGTCTCTCAGAGTGATCTGCTGTACCTAGGGAGAAAATGGCGGCAGGAATGAGGAAAAGATAGATAAGAAGACAAGAACTGGGTTAGGTGGTGCCTGGCTGGCCAGATGCCCCTCCCCCCAACAACAACAATTTATTTCTATCTTTGCAAAGTTAGTAACATTGACACAAGTCGCCTAGTGACTAACAGCTGATATCATTAACCAGTCATGATGCTCACCTCAGTACTGAGGTAGCTTGACTGCATCAGGCTGTGAGGCCTAGTCTTGCTTTCAGTTTTCTAGCTTCTGGCGCTCCCAACAAGGCCTCAGTATTAAAACACCCTAAAGTGTGTTTCATATTTTCTCTTAATGGAAATTATGATTGAATTGTGAAACTCTCTTTCCTACTTAATAAATTATATCAGCAGATAGTATATATCATATCATAGTGCAGATGAAAAATTTCTGTAAATAATTGCTAATGTAGTAAGCAAAATAAAATAGAAACATGAACTTTACAACATAAGTTAGGCCCTAACATTGATATTTACGCTTCAGATCATTTCCTCTTGCGAGATGACATTTACTAGGTTAAATTGTTAGGTTTGTACTTGTTGAACAAATCAGTGTCAGTTCTATAAAAATAATAATTGAAGACAAAAATGTGGATGTATTCAATTGAATTTGGTTTTATTTAAGCTAGAGTTAGAGCTTTAAGCCTGGAAATGTGCTCATAATATAAATAAATGGCAATTTATGTATAAATTTAAACTAAACATGCCCAAATTCCCAATAATACCCTCAACCATAACCTTACAGTATCAGAAGAGTAATTGTTCTCTAAAAAATTCTTCCCTGATCTTTATAATTTCCTGCTTTCTTTGGGCTGTGGGCTTGACCTGCTCTTTTTCTAGAAGCTTGAGGTGAGGTGCATCATGAAGTTGTTTATTTGTGCTCATTCTGTTTTCCTGATAGAATTCACTGCTATAAATTTCTCTCCTAGGACAGCTTTCATTGCGTCCCACAAGTTCCAATAAGTTGAATCTGCATTTTTGTTTGATTGTTTAATTTCTTCCTTCATTTCATCTGTGGCCCATTGATTGCTCAAGAGGGTGTCATTTAATTTCTATGTGTTTATAGAGATTTTGTGATTTTTTTTGTCAATAATTTCCAGGTTCATTGCATTATGGTCAGATAATATACATAAGATAATTTCAATTCCTTTGCATTTACTTATGCATGTTTACATGCTAGTATATAGTCTATTAAATTATTATACAGATTCAATACAATCCTGATAAAATATCATTAGTATACCTCTCAGATGTAGAGAAAATATTCTTTTTTCTTTTTTTTGTATGTTAGGGAAGAGTCTACAGAGTGTTCAGAGTCTTACCACTAGATCACCTTGTAGTGATCTGCTTGTTCACAGCCTTCCAAGAGCTGGAACTAAAGGTGGGTGTCACCATGCCCAGTCTCAACTGTTCTCTCAGCGTGCCCTGTGCCTGCTTGTAGGTGCTTTAATCCACTGAGCTACTTAGCTGGCCTGAGAAAATATTTTCAAAATTTATCTAGAATCAGAAGAGACCTAGAATAGCAGAAGTAAAAAAATTACTTTTTTATCCATCATACATCTCAATAAGGTTAATATTTCCAACAACACTTACCATGCCAAAAGCATTTTTTTCAGAGTCCATCTACTGAAAATACAGTAAAATACTTCTATTGTTCAGAGTAAAAGAAAAGAAACAAAACAATACTCAGAATTTTATGGTAGTACTCAGATCCAACTGTTATAATTATTGTGTAAAACAGGGAACTTCAGTGCTTGCTCAACATTTAGAAATATGATTTCTTATGACCCTTTATAAGACGTATCTGTTATGAAGTTTACAATTTAATGCTATGTCATGTGAGCTACACATACTCAGTTTGCCTTTCACATATCAACTCAGGTTATCTTCCTAAGCAAATCTTGATTTATATATTTTAAAAAAACCTTTCTTAGAAGGAAAAGGAAAGAAATACGATATAAGGAATAAACAATTGGGATGAGAGAAAGGAGAAATGATAGGAAAACATGGAAAGGGAAGGGGGAAATCCATGTATGTATAGACAAAGGACAGCTAAAATGATTGTGCTGCTAATTTCTATCAGTTTTTGAAAGTATGCTTAAAGCTTTTACTTTGGCCAATTTTATATGCTTATATCTCTAATTTGAGGAACTACACTAAAGACAGCAGCGTGCAATATAATGACTGTTGAATACCTATCATCTTGCTTTTTAAAATTGTATATTGCTTCTAACATCTTATCTATTATTTTTCTATTCTCTTTAAAAGAAAGAAAGGAAGAAAGGAAGGAAGGAAGGAAGGAAGGAAGGAAGGAAGGAAGGAAGGAAGAAAGAAAGAAAGGAAAACAATATAGATGTACATACACTGGATAGCTGGACAATTATTCTGTTGATTCCTACTGGCCTATTGAAAGGCACAGTTAATGCTAACGTTGTTTTTTCTTCTTTTTAATTTTCTGACCAATTCTGCATGCTTATATCTGGGCATCTGAAAAACCAATTAGAAGACAACACTATGCAACATAACAATCATTGTTGATTTCCTGTCATCTTGTGTAGTGAAATTCTGTATCATTTTTTATTCTCTTTAAAAACACAGTTTTATCAGTCTAACTGCTACCAAGGGCTCAGAATAGACTTAAGCTTATAAACAATTTCTAAATACTTCTTCCACTATGCTCTGCTTTTAGCTGATCTTTTTATTAATTTTATTTTTCATTTAATAAGAAATAATGTAAAAAAAGAAATAATGTGATATTTTCAAAAACATGCTAGTAGTACATTCCCAATAATTGATACAATGCATATTGTTGTCTTCATAGTAGTTATACAGAGCACAGGATGCAGATATGATAATTTTTCTAACCAATGTTGGTACAAAAACTTTCTTCTCATTGAACTAAGAGAAAGTAGTTGTATACATAGTCCAGTATTCCATAAAGGCAATGGATTATTGTCAGAACTGGAAATACCGGAAGCTGCTAATTTAAGCCTTTTGCTTTTAGCTGATTGTTAACATACATATATATGTATTTTTTCTTTAACTGTAACAATATTTTTAAGCTTTTGCCGTATGATTTTCAACTGCCAGAGTCGGAACTGATGTACAAGTCTTTATTGCTGCTGCACTTCTAGACTTAAGTGTGGCTAACTTCTAGTTTCTCTTTGAAAAGAAAACTCTCTACATTATTATGTTTTATTGCCTTTCTCCAGTCACTCTTCTAATAACAGTTTACAATCAGGGTGGTGTAACAGGCTGCTGACCTGGATTTGCAGATTTCAGTTCTCGCCTACCAAGGGTGGAGACACACCCCCACTAGATGGCGCTATGCAGCAGTCATTAAATTCCACATTATTTAAACTTGGTTTTAGCAACGATGATCTTTTCCTATAAGGAATATAAATCTCTCAATACATTTCTTGCCATTCCCAGGGGCACTATCTGCTCTTCTCCTAATTTTAACTTTTCTAAACCACCCCAGTAAGAAAGCATACCAGCCTCTGATCCATAACATCTCTTAGGTTAAGTGCTGTGGGTTAAATATTGCATCAGCTTCTGATAAGTGGCATTCAGCCTCCAGTTTTCTTTCACCATGAACTATAAGCTAAACAATATTGTAAAGGAATGAGAGCTATGCATTTCATAGCCAAGTACACAATTTTTTTAAAAACACAAGATAACATTAACAAAATCTCAGAACTGTACCACCTTTCATGCCATATGTGGTTGACTGCTTGGGCTTCTTAGATTGTCCACTGCTGCACCTTGCATGGGGAGGACATTTTTGGTGGATAGGGTGGGCCTTACCAGCGTGACTCAAGCATTGCACCTCCTGGCAGCTTCTCCACTGGACATTGGTGCTGGGCTCAGTCATCCAGGAAAACACGATGATTTCAATGCAGAGAGCATCAGATGCCAGCTTCACTCTTCCCCGCTAGATTCTGTCACTTTTCATTGATTAAAAAATCCCATATGTATCCTGGAAGGCCATGCCTGTTCTGGTTTGTAATACGAGAACTGGGTGAATGAACTGGCAAGGGTGATGTGGCCCTGAGGTTGGACTCAGTTCAGCTGTCGGCAACCTCACTGGAACAAGGTTTCCATTCAGTCACTCTGGGATCTGAATGATTTTCATCAGACCAGAGAGGGTTGCAGGACCTCCTGGACCTATCCAAATTCATGGGTCTTCTAGTCTGTTATATAGGAGATTGTGTATACGTAGAGCATACAACCGTCCTTCTGTGTACTTGAAAACATTCTGGATGATTTAAAATGCCCAGTGCAAGGTAAATACTGTGTGAACAGCTGCTATACTGTATTTGTTAGGGAATCATCATCAAAAACCTACCTATGAGGGCCAGCCAGATAACTCGGTGGACTAAAGCACCTGCTTATGCAGGTCCAGGAACAGGGTTCACTCTCCCATGTGCTGTGCCAGCCCTACCCCTGGGATAGGGGCATGGCAACTGAGACTGGGTGTGGTGGCATGCATCTGTAATTCCATTGCTTGGGAGGCTGAAAACAGGAGGATGACTACATGTCCTGTCTGTGTTGTGAGACCCTGTAGACTCTGTACTAAATATATTTTTTTAAAAAAGAAAAAGAAAAACCTATATATGTTCAGTGAAGTTGCAATACTTTTCTTTAAATATTTCCAATCAAGTTTGGTTGAATCCATGGATCAAAACAGGAGGTACTATGGAGGGCTGACGGTATGGAGAAGAGTGCGTCCAATAGCTGCCAAGCTATGTCGAAGTGGAGACATCTGTTTACATTTTCTTCCTAAAGGAGCACATCCCAGTAATAGCTGATCATTCAGTTTGGTGCCTTATGAAGAAATTCTTGGCATGCTTAGAAACACAAATAGGCTAGCAATCCATGTATTCCCATCTTAGTCACTTTCCTGATTGTTAGAACCAAATACCTGGTACCTACAACCCAGAAGAGGAGCAACCAGTTGGCTTTAGCCCTCAGACTTAGAAGCTGCAGTCCCAGGCTGGCAGGCCAGATGCAGAAGCAGCTTGCTGGAAGGACCTTCCTAAGAGGAAGGTGGCTCCTGCATATGGCCAAGATGCAGAGCCGCAGGGAGGAGCCCGGGACCGACACACGCTGCCCTGCCACTGCCCTGTGACCTGCTTTTTCTGGCTAGGCCATGCCTCCTAACTGCTCCACCACTCCATAAGTCAATCACATTCCAAATACCTGAGGTTTCTGGGGCTTCTGTAACTAAATTGTAATATTTCCTATTAAGCTTATAATTATTTAGCCCTAGGAAATATTGATCCCCATTTATAATTATCAAATAAATATTTGTAATTAGAAAATAAGCCATTATTTTCTAAACAGAAGTCCTGAGAGAGTGTACATGGAGCCCCAGCATCAAGTGTGGTAGGGAAGGCAAAGTAGTAGATTGAGTCCCTACCCTAGGGAACAAGTAATCCACACAGCTGAAATAAAGAAATCAAGTCAGAATTGTTAAAAACAGTACAAGGCCCAGCACTCTGGGTAGTTGAGACAGGAGCAGTGAGGCCTGAGGCTGACCTACACGATGTAGGGACTTAATGGGACCCGGATGCAATATTAAAAATAAATTAAAAGGGGTGGAGATGTACAGGTGCAGAATCCCTGAGTTCCGTGCCCGGATGGATATGTGTGTGTGCGCGCGCACACACACACACACACACACACACACACACACACACTACAAAGTCCCACATATTTACATGTCATTCAGCAATCTTGAAGGGACTGGATAGAGAAAGCTTTTTTCAAGTCAGTGCAGGAAGAGAAGACTTCTGTGAAGGGAGATGATTAAGGAGAACAGAAACCACTGGTTCTTGGCCTGGTTATACAGGTTGGTTATACCAGGTTTCCTGGTTGGAAAGCCATAATGCACTGATACCTGGCTCCAGATTCTGGTTTCATTGATCTCCAAGCTCCCTACATCAATCCAACAAAGCATTTCCTAGCGTTGGTCACAAATCTGACTGCTGATCCAAACATCAAGCTTGAGCCATATTGTGAATCAACTACATCGCTCAGCACAGTATGTCCGCTGAGTTTCTTGTCCTGACCTGGTATTCTCAGTGACAGAAGTGGTAGTCTAAGTGACCTCATGGAACAAGGTCTTTATATTCTTGGGTTCACACTTGGAATCGAACTGTTGAAGCCTGAGTAGACTTTGCATGGGATTTGAGGAATGGACGGAAACACCCATTCGTGGAAACAGCCTAAAGGAAGGTAGAAACCGGCAATAATAAGATACATCGCAGCAGCTTTGTCCTGCATTTAACCACAGTACTACTTGTACTCCTGCTAAGCGTAATTATCATCACCATGAGCAGGTGCTAGACAGTCCTTAGCAATGCAAGCATGCCCGTGACGTGCACGTAATGTAGCAATGTAAGCATGTCCTTGCCAACGTTAGCATGTGTGTAACACGTAGCAATGGAAGCATACGGAGCTGGTAAACTGGGAACTGACACTGTACGGTCATTGGCAATTTAAGACAGCCAGTACTTCTTGCCATATATACTACATTTTCCACACTTCAATGCACTTAATGTTGGTAAGTAAAAATTTCATTTTAAATTTGCTTCTCTCTGTACTCTGCAGCCTTGCCTGCCTGTGCAGTAACATTAGGGTAAGGTCTAGTGTGGAGTATATTCAATACTTTCTTATCTTGAAAATATTCAGCATATACAAAGCAAATAGAATTCTGTAAATGGCCCTGAAGTAGTGTTTCCAAGTGTCAGCAATGGCCACTGCTCCACCACTCCTGTTCTTCTGTCATTTCAACCACTCTGTCTCTCACCCAATCTTTATATGTCTTTGCAGTTTTGCTCAAAGTAAAATTGACATTTACCAAAATACCATAATGACAGAGTAACAAAAGGTAGCCATAACCCATAGCTAAAATGCCCTATCAGGATATAGAGCATTTCCAATATTCCAAAACAGTTCTTTCATGTCTCTTTTCAGGTAATTCCTATACCCAACCGCTATGACTGTTTTTCCCTTAGGTGAGTTTTGCCTATTCTGAAATGTCATCTCAATGAAGCACACAGAATTTACTCTGTGTGTGTGTGGGGGGGGGTGAGGTGGTGGTGCTGATAAAGAAATTCAGAGTCCACCCACTGAATGTTTATTTTGAGATCCAGGCATGGTGGTGCATGCCTGTGACCCCAATATTCAGGAAACTGAGGCAGGAGGATTGCCATGAATTGGAGGCAGCCCTAGGGTGCATAGTAAGCTCAAGGCCAGGCTGGACTATATGACAAGACCCTATCTCAAAACACAAGCAGGGCTGGAAAGATAGCTCAGTGATCTAAATGCTTGCCTGGCAAGTACAAGGACAGAGGTTCAATCCCTGCTACCACATGCAATGCCAGGCCCATGCTGAGCTGGCCACAGAAACCAGGCATGGTGGTGCATGCCTGTAATCCCAGCAGTGGGGAGGCTAAGACAGGAAAATCACTATGAGTCCTATCTGTGTAGTGAGACCTTGTACCAAATAAATAAAACAAAAAGCACAAATAAAACATTATTTTTGAGAAAATGTCTTGCCAACTCCCTAGGTTGCCCAGGCTGGGCTCAAACTTGTGATCCTAATATCTCAGCTTCCCAGAGTGCTTGGATTACAGGCACACACCACCATGCCTAGCTGGTATTTACTTTTATGTATCCAGATTCTTCTGCTCCACTTAATGTCTGTGAGATTCACAGACCCAAGAAATATTTTTTAAAGTACAGAATTCATCACAGAACAACAATAGAAGCGGAGAGTTTCTGTTGAGGAATAGCTCGGGCAAGCAGGTTGGCACAAGCTGGTGGAAGCCCTGGGAAGCCAGGAAAAGGCACTTTTACTCTATTTGCCTGGTGCCATGGTCAACAGCCTGCCTCATAATTGCTGAGGATGGCCTGGGAAGTGACTCTCAGCCACGACATGTGTTCCCCACTGCTTCAATGAGTCACCGCTGTGCCACTGAGTGGCAGTGCCTGTTGCCAACTCTCCTTAGAGCTCGTTCATCTGCGTCCTCCCCTAAAGACCTGGCATGCCTGCAAGTCCTGTCCACACCCCCTGTAGAGGCAGGAAGACAAGCTCATCACTTGGCCCCATCTCTAATTGTTTCTTCATGGCCCATCGAGGTGCTGGAGCTGGAAATGCAGAAGTCAGGAAGAGCAGTCAGGGAACCATGCACTAGAATAAGGCACCGGGAGCCAGTCAGGTTCCTGCTGTGATAAGTCAGGACCTGGTGTTCTACATGAGGAATTGAATCAGACCATTCTGCAGGACCAGCATAAATGTCTTGATCTGTATGGGCACGGTGCAATGTCAAGAACATTGTTTTTTGTTTTGCTTTGTTTTGTTTTTGCAGGACCGGGATTCGAACTCATAAACTTGTACTTGCTAGGCAAGCACTTGTGCCATGGAGCTATCTCCCCCGCCCCCCCCCCCTTTTTTTTTTTTTTTTTGTCTTTTTGAGACAGGATCTTGTTATGCAGTTCAGGCTGGCCTTGAGCTCACTTTTGTAGCCCAGGCTGGTCTTGAACTCGCACCAATCCTCCTGCCTCATCCTCCCAAGTGCTGGGATTACAAGTATGCGCCACCACCCCTGGCTTGTCAAGAACATTGTAAACCAACCACGGAATACAGCTGCAATCAAGGAATGTGCTGATGAGATGGTCTAGGAAATGTACCAGTCAAGCTCTGGAATGGGAATCCAGGTCAGGGACACAGAAGAACAGTCTGGAACTCAGTCAGTTTTGGAAGTGCAGGAAGTCTAAGGCAGAAGCATGAGGGAAGTGTTCCCTTCCAGCAAAAATCTGGGGCAGGATTATGCAGAGAAGCATGATGGGAAAAGAGGCCTGGAGGCACACACTGAGTAATTTCTTCCTCCTTAAGCAGCCCACTACCTTCCCTCAAATTGTAGAAAAGCATAAATTTAGGAGTCTTGGAAAGGACAGGTGAAGTTCCGGAGCCCTATAGTAATTCCCTAGGATTGACGTGTTGACACAGTGTATTCGTTATTGATTGGTGCATAACACAATGCACCCAAATGCAGTGTGGCTTTGGAAACACTGCCTCCCAGTTTCTGCGGGTGAGGCATTAGGACACAAGCTGAGCTGGGCTATCCAGCTCTCAGGATTTCTTACAGGAACACAGCTGAGGTGTCACACGATGCCGTGGTCACATCCGCAGGTTCAATAGCAGAAAGATTCACTTTCAGGATGGACCACATTCTTGCTGGCAGGATTCAGTCCCTTGAGAGATATTAAGGTGAGGATCTTGATTGAACCTATGGTGGCAGTTGGCTGGAGGCATGTTTGGTCTCTTGATGTATAAAGCTAGCTTGCTTTATCAGACAAGTGTATCATAGTGCATATGAAAAATATGGAAGTCATAGTCTTTCACAGCCTAATTCAAAAGTAATACCCCCTCCACCACCACTGCTGTAGTTATTTTCACTGCAGTCCAGTCACTGAGTCCAGCTCATACACACAGGAGAAGGAAGTACCAAAGGGCATGAATCACCTGAGGCGGGAAATCACTGTGAACAGTTTCAGAGACTCCCTATGACACCGATGGACTGGAAAGGTAGAAATATCATAAACCAAAATAAGATGGCTGATGGAACTTTCTAGAACCCAGAGGATGCATTCAGCTGTAGGCATAGTGACCATGAGGAAAGGGTGTAGCACCCAGAGACCACAGTTATTGATCCACAGGAGCATCCAGGAAAGAGGGCAAGCTGGGATGCAAATTAGGAAGCATCCTCATTTTGCCCCATGTAGGACATGGGTTCTTAATTTTACTGCAGGTGCCCACACCATAAATGACCATCAGGTCTGCCCTTGAGAATCTCATGGATCCCACTAGGTGTTGTCCACTTTCCAAGTAATTCCTCCTTATTCAGAGCTGACCAGTGAAAATTACCTTGACTGTGATGTTAAATCACACATATGAGAAGAGTCACTTGAACATTTTTTTTTGAGACAGAACAAATTCTGAAAATTAATTTGCTCTTATTATAGCAATTGTCATTTTCCTGGTGATGATCTCTCTATTTTAAACAAGGATGTAACATCTACTTGTTCTCTTTCCCAAAGCTCTTTTCAAAATTTTCTGTAAAAGAAGACAGATGTCACATATGCAAACTGTAGAGTGCTATCATCATTGCTGTTGCCTGGAATGGCAACGTAGGGGAAGGGATCAAAGCTTTCAAGGTAGCTTTCGCTTCTTCCACTCCCTGTTCCCAGCACAGCTAATGCCTCTGGTGCAGGAGGAAGCTTCCCTTTTGTGACCCTAAAACTCACACACTGCTCTTCCTCCCCATGTCCCTGCCAAGGTCCCTGCTCTTCTCTCCAGGGTCACATGCAGTCCTTACCTCCACGTGCCTTCTAGATTGTCTAGCCTTCCGTAAAGGCTCAGAGTCTTCAGCCTGCCCTCCACGTTTCCCACTTTGGGCCCCACTGTCTGCCCTCTCCCCCCAGGGCTGTGGCTATCACTCTAGGGCCTGTCCAAGCCCTCTGCCCTGCTGAGCCCCATCTGTACCCTCTCCTGTGGCACAGGCATGGAAGCTGTGCTCAGCGCCCTGTCTCTGAGGTCTTCTGTCTGCTGGGGTCGCTCACTACTGTCTTTCCTCTGAGCTCCGCCCCTCTTCTGTTACAAGTATTGACTTGAAGCCATGAACTGCTCATTTCAGGCCACAGGTGCTACTTATTGAAGCATGTGCACAGCTGTAGTACAGCGCTGATTCCCGACTTACATCTGAGGAACCATAAGTTCAAAGCAGCACAGCAGCTGTCAGAAAAATAATTCTGAGACCCTGTCACCCTGACATTGTCTTTAGACGAAAAGCCCCTGTGATCTCTGAATTTTCTGAAACCCCATAAAAACCAGGAGTTTGGCACCTGGATACAAGACAAAATAATGCGTATAAACTTCGGATAGATGAGTGCTGTTCTGTCGTAAATGATGTAAACATTGATAAATCCAAATGGATAAAAGGCTAACTTAAGCCAGGCATGGTGGCGCACACCTGTAATCCCAGCACTCAGGAGGCTAAAGCAGAAGGATCGGTGCGAGTTTGAGACCAGCCTGGGCTACAAAAGTGAGCTCAAGGCCAGCCTGAACTGCACAATGAGACCCTGTCTCAAAAAAGACAAAAAAAAAAAAAAAAAGGCTAACTTATATTTTATAAATAAATTTTAATGAAAACATTACATTTCAAGTAACAATGCATGTCCATAGCAAATATAAATGGTGGACTTTTTCTATTTCTGGTTAGTTAAGTCTGACTCTTTTCCATTAACTATCTGCACAAATGAAGAGGCTGGGCGTGGTGGCACATGCCTATAATATCAGCACTTGGGAGGCTGAGGAAGGAGGACTGCCAAGAGTTTGAGGCCAGGCTGGGATATACACACAAGTTCAAGGTCAGTCTGTACTACACGGTGAGACCCTGTCTCAAAAAACAAAAACAAAGAAAGCAAAAATTAAGTACCGTACTATCTTAAGATTTATGCATTTGTATGAATGGACTCCAGGGTGTAACTGTAAACTCCAGGGTTTGATCTATAAAAAGTACCAACTAAAACTCACTGGTACCATGGCAACACACTTCATGGATTAGTAGCCTCCAAAGGCACGGCACTTCAGAAGTGGCATTTACTGAGCATTACTCAGACTAATTGAAATTCCATGGAATGGCCTTTAAATCACAGGTAGTGCTGAGCAGTTGATCCTCGGGTTCCCAGGTAGATCACAGACCTAGCCTTAGATGTTATACTATTTCTTATGTAAAGAAGAGCATTTCATCAGGGAGTTATGGTGTATTTTCTCTATATATTTTGAGAGACTCAAAGGATGGATTTGAAGGTGCATATAGATGAATAAGGCCCAGGGAGAGCTATGACCACGTGAGGTGCTTCCCCTCCATGAAGCTGTGCCAAAAAACAAAGCCCTCTAGAAAATAAATCTGGTTCTGGAAAAGGAAAAGCAGAAGGGGACAGTCCCTGGAGACCCCCAAACTGCTCCATGTGGATGCGGGAGAGACAGAGAGGGGTCGTGGCACTCCAAATGAGTGGGTGAAAAATGACTGGGACACAGCAACAACTGAAAACCCGCTTCACTAGATGGAAAGCCTAGACTTGGACCCCTACCTCATACCACACAAAAACACAAAGTTCCATTGGATTTAATACATAAACACAAAAAGCCAAAAAGCAGTTGCAAAAAGCTGAAGAGAAATAAATGTCTTTGAGCCTCAGGTTGCAGATTTTTTAGAATAAGAACCCAAAGCCATACCCTGCAGGTTAAACTGAGCCGGACATGACCATATAAAAATTAAGCCTCTTGGTCCCTAAAAGCATTATAGCTAAAGTTATCAGAAAACAGTAGTCTGGAAGACGGTATCTGGAATGAATGAAAGTGACAAAGGAGTAATGTGTAGAACTGGCCATGACAACCAGCTGTGACAATGAAAAGGACACCTCTACGCTGGCCGTCCCTGCCTTATGTGGCTACTGAGCACTGGAGATGTGGCCAGCACGACGCCGGAGCTGAAGTTTTAATTCTATTTAAGCTGCAATAATTTTAACTTCCTAGCCAGATGGGAGCAGTGGCTGACATATTGCCAGGCACAGACCCAGAATACAGGAAACTAAAAATCTATGAGAGAAGACACAAACGTCAAAATATGAGCAAGGAAAGAGAAAGAAACTCACTCCAACTATATTTCTTCCCTTACTCCCTTACCTCCCTTCTACCTAAATGTTCTTTTTTTTTTTTTTTTTTTTTTTTTGTGGGACCAGGGTTCGAACTCACGACCTTGCACTTGCCCAGCAGGCACTTGTGCCTCGGAGCTATCTCCCCAGCCCCCCTAAATGTTCTTCTTATTTTTGGTGTACATGTTTCTGGGGCCCACGGTATTTGTTCTCCAGACAGAGAGACTCAATAGGGTACACCAAGAGTTGAAGAGAGTTATTAGGGAACTAGCTCTCAGGAGGGCAGAGGCCGAGAAGCCCCTGGGTGGGCCATCGGGAGACCAGAGCCTCTGGGATGCTGCTAGCACGGATCAGTCCAACTCCAAAAGCCTCAGGGCCAGGGAAGCTGATGGAGTGGTTCTCCACCTGAGGCCAACCTTGAGACCCCAGAGGTCCTCTAGTATGAGTCCTTGACTCCAAACACCGCAGGACCTGGAGTAAGATGCTGACAAAGAGCAGGAAAAGAGCACATCTGGGCCTCAGGAGACAGATCCATACCTTTGTCCTTCTTCTGCTTCTTCTCTATTTCAGCCTGTAGGCAACTGGGTGGTGCCCACCCACAAGGACAGGTCCTTTTCTTTCCTGCTCTGCTCAGATTGATATGTCCATCTCCTCTGGAAGCCTCTTCACAGACCTGCCCAGAAACAGCGCTGGGCCAGTCATCTATCTAGGTATGCCTCAGCCTAGTCCCGCCGACACCTACAAAGAAGCAGCACTCCAAAGAGGGCTCCAAAGCCCTCTCTGGTAGTACGAGGCACAGTGTAAGTGTGCAGCAACCCCTGCCGCTGACTGGGCATTCTGATAGGATCTTTGAGCTTCTACACATTGGGCCAGCAGTGGCTAAAAAGGAAGCACCACACTGTCCTAGAGCAAACATAGTGAGCTTCTTTTGTGAAAAACTGTGTATCCAGGTTCTCTCTGTCTCTCTCTGTCTCTTCTCTGTCTCTCTCTCTGTGTCTCTCTTTCTCTGTGTCTCTGTCTCTCTCTGTGTCTCTTTCTCTGTGTCTCTGTGTCTCTGTCTCTCTGTCTTTCTGTCTCTCTGTCTCTCTCTTTCTGTCTTTCCTTCTCCCTGGCATAAGAAATCAAACTCAGGATGTCATGCTTGCCAGGCATGTGCTGTGCCACTGAGCTATAACCCTGGACCTCTAATTCTTGATAAAGAATAGATTTAACTCCAAAATACTTCTAAGACAATAAACAAAGAACTCAGAAATCTTTCCAATTCTAAGCAGGGTAATTTTTAGAGGAAAATTGTACTCTTTGCAATTTTACATAGTTGAGAAGAAATTCTGGCTTTCTGTAAAGATAACACATCTTTTAGTGAAAGAGAAAATTGAATAAAATGTGATTTATTTCTTAACTGAACAGGAACAATATTTCATGTTGTTTATGTCACTGCAGCCTAACAGAGGTAGTGAGATTCAGAGCAAGGGAGTCAATGACAAAGTAGACAAGGGGCTCTTCATGCAAAGGTGGGACAGTGTTTAGTCTTTCACATTGAGCACACGGGGCTGGAGCCATAGGCGTGACCATGCCATGCCTGTCACTGAGATATGCATGCCACAGAGGGACACATGTGAATGAAAAGGAAATATGGATAAAACAAGTACTACTTTGCTCAATGTTATGGTCCACCTAAAAACCTCATATGTGGGAAAGTGACTGGACTGCGGGGAGTGGTTTTGTCCACTGAGGAGTACGTGGTTGAATGCGTTGCTAAGAGGCAGACCTTGGTGGAAAAAGGTCAGTGGGGATGCAGCCTGGAAAGGGGTGTGCTGGCTCCGGCTTGTCCCGCCCTTCCTTGCCTCCTGGCAGGCATGGGTTCCACATCTGCTGTCCACACGTCCATCCACCATGCTGTCTCTGCCTCTGAGCCAGCCAAACATGCACTGCACCCTCTGGGACTGTGAGGCAAAATAGACTTCTGAGACCTTAACAGGGAGCCTTTCATATAATACATACACTATACATTTTGCATAAGTGTGTGAGTGTCAGCGTTTGTGTACATGATATAATTGTAATAACGCATACATACTAGCATTTTCTCTCAGCAACAGGTGACTCAATAGGAAAATGATTTGAAGGAGGAATTATTTGTTTTTCCTATTGGAAAAAATTTCTGCTCTAGAGATATTAAGCAGAAGGATATAAAATTGGCACATTTGCTGCATGAAAAGGGTCAAAAGGAAAGATAACTTTATATGGTTCAATTTACTGGACAAGCCATACCTAGAAAAAGCTCCAGAGCTTTCCTGACTGATGACAAGGGCGGTCACAAGCTCTGCTGCCAATACTGAGACCGTGGTGGAGCAGGGCAGTGAACAAGCTGGCTCCAGGATCTGAGAATGAGGTTTCAGGGAGGCGATGGGCCGGCAGCCTCGAGTCTGGAAGGGAGGCACTGAGAAGCAAGGACTCAGAGGAAAGAAAGAGGCCTGTGTGCCAGGGACATAGGATGGAGATGTTTAACCATTGTACCATATTAGGGCACTCTCACGGGAGTCTTCCAGAACAAGAGCGACAGCACGACTGCCAGAATGCTGAGTCACATCAGCTGTGTCCTACTGCGCACACATGTCATTTCCCATAGCCGGATGTGTGAGATGCAGTCTGGATGAATAAGCTTTCAATGGGCTCCAGGTGGAGAAATTTACTCCAGGTCACGGAGGGAGGTCTGGTGTACATACACCCTGTTTGGGAATTTTCTAGGGCAGGCTTAGGAGTTTGTTTCATCTATCTCAGCCACAAAGCACTGATCCTGGGAACAAAAGCATTCCGGGAGTGTTGGCCCTGGGGGTTCAAGTGAGTGGATGGAAATGGTCTCCTAACCCCCAGTCACACTACCTGTAGTAAGATTCCTTTTACATAGGACATGTGCAGTCCTTTGACTAAACTCAGTCAAGCTAACTGAGATATAGCCATGTACTCCTGAAAGATGGATTGTGCTCGGAGAAATGCACTGGTGGGTGACTTCGTTGGTAAGAGCACGGCACGTGTATAGAAAGTAAACAGCCACATTGCACCTGCCTGGCAAAGTGAGATCATGAGTTCAATTCCCAGTACACTCACTCCCCACACACACCAATTTATTTGGTATGGGGTCTCAATACACACCAGTGCTGCTCTGGGGATTGAACCCTGGTCACTGTGCTTGCCTAAGCAGGTGCTTAGGTCCACTGAGCTATCTCTCTAGCCCTCCCCTCACTTTCTTAAACTGAGACAGAAGGGTGGGTTCTATGATGTGAACCCTAAGTACAGTCTTCATCTCAGGCCTATTCCTGGACACAAAGCACTTCTTTTTTTTTTTTTTTTTCAATTACTAAAAAACGTTTACTTATTCAAAAACCAAAACCTGACAAGGAAGCCTGTCTCAATGTGTTTATAGAAGAATCTCTTTTATTGGACCATTTCAAAGTCTTCCTGATGTAGGAGAAGAGTCTTAGAATATCTCTCTAGATTTCTATTTTTTTTTATGTAAAATTTTTAAGAAGACATTGAAGGGCTGGGGAGATAGCTCTGTGGCACAAGTGCCTGACTGGCAAGTGCAAGGTCATGAGTTCGAACCCTGGTCCCACAAAACAAAACATTGAGATGGCTGACTTTTTTACATAATTTATCAAATATTTTTATAGCAGAGACTAACACTTGTCATTTTTCTCTTAATATTTAGGCAATAACATACTTCATCATTTCAATAGTAGAATCCCTAAGTAACTTGCTTTGCTTAGCATCAAAATGGGTCAATAAACATAAGAAAAAATGATACAAAAAAATCAATGATCACTATACAAAATCTCACATTTCAAAACTATAAAATTCAAGGCTACCATTAACACAGTAATGTCAGTATTATGGCACATTCTAGAAGTTTGTACTGGGGCAGCCTTTCTAGAAAAACAACTGGCACTGGGAATGTGTTGATCAGCAGAGCCACTTGTAAAAGCCTATCCTAACAAGGATGAATTCTGATAGAACCTTCTAGAAGGGGTTGAAGGAAGTGAAGCCAATAGCAGTCATGCTGAGCAGCAATTGCTAGGATTTCCCTCACCCTGTAGCTAAATGCAGCCTCAGACAACTGCTTCTAGAATACTTTGAGGATCCTTACCTTTCGCCAGATCTGGACTGTGGCAGTAACTAGGGTGGCTTTTATTTTCATGGCCTGAGCTTTAAGGTCCTAGATACCATGGTTTGAAAAAGCAAGAGTTTTTCTCTTCTCTCTCCTGAAATGGAAGGGAAACATACGCTTTGCTTTTGTCTTACAGAAGTTTTTAAATGCTTAGCCTTTTTGCCTATGGAAAGAGAAGTGCTTAAAAAAATCTTAAAATTCACGTGCTCACTTTGTACCACTGACTAAATGATTTTCTTTAGAACACAATGCAATGTAGTAATGACATAGAAGTGGCTGATACTCAAGCATTCAATAATCCACTCACGCTGTAGTAACTTCTCCCCTTGTCTATTATTGGGTTGATGATAAAAATAGAGCTTTCAACTTCAGAAGCAAAGAACCACTTATTGTATTTATTTAGTGTGTTATAATTAAAGCTGCTGTGAATCTTGCAGCTTCATTTTACAGAGGTTGAGAAAACCTTTTTTTCAGGTTTGTTCAAGTGAATTCACACTTCTTACCTACAGCTTTGTGTTTTAGACTCTAAAAATGAACCTCAGACAAAGAGCACCATGTGGCCCCACGCTCGTGTTACGCCTGGTCCTCTGTAGAAGCACAAGGGCTGTGTTCAGTGCCCAGAAAGTACTGACTTGTCACAGCCAAAAGCTCAGCTGGAACTCAGTGGGTAAATTTTGAACCAAGGATGGGCCTGTTCACACAGGTTTATTGTTATTTTTTGTCAACTGTGGGTTGAGGTCCACTCCCTGGCCCCATCATTAACTGTACTCTTACTATTTGGATTAAATTTTTTTGATTAATTGAAGCATTACAAGAAAAAGAGAGAAAAGAAACATTCCCATAAAGGTCACTAAAGATCATTCACACTGTTTACTACCCAGAATCTCTGGTAATTTCTGGAGTCCCAGAGCCTGTGGGAACATTTGCCACGTGGGGGCTCGCTGTCCTGCTATGGCTTGAATCAGCCCACCCCAAAGAGTCACACATCAGAAGTTTACCCGCCCCACACACACAAAAAAAGTCCTATGTTGATGATATTGGAGATCGGCCCTTGAGATATTAACTGGGATTAGATGAGGTCATGCGAGTGGAGTCCTCACCTTCTCGGGTGCATTAGTGGCTTTTTAATAGAAAGAAGAGAAGAACAGAAGCTGACACATTCACTCTGTCTCACACTGTGGTCCCCTCCTCCACGCAAGGATGCAGAAGAAAAATCCTACCGCGTTTTCCCAGCCATATGCTCTTGGTCTGCCCAGCCACCAGAACTGAAATAAATAAGCCCTTTATTTTTTACACATGACCCACCATGTGGCACTCAGGTTTAGCAACAGGAAACAGACTAAGACCGTTTCTGATATCTATCTGGTGAAGGGGATCACATCTTTCTTGGCAGTGTAGTGCTGAAGATGGTCCTGTGGCTCCCAGGGCACTGATGCCTGAAGATGAGACACAAGATCGTGGGGAGGGTCAGAAGTCACATCAGTGGGTTAGTGTTGGCATCGGCAACCATGGTGAACCCTGTGGGGAGTCCTGTGCTCTGAGCTTACAGAGCCTCCTGGTCCTACTGCTTCTAAAGGTAGAGTTGGCACTTGATCCCGCTGGGCATTTCAAGGTAAGTGCCTTGCGCCAGAGTCCTGCGGTTGAGAGAGAGAGAGACAGAGAGAGAGAGAAAGTCAGAGAAGGTAGCCTTCACATGGAAACAAACTTGGAATAGTACTGCCCTCATGTGCTAATAATATCCCTTGGTTATTGTGGGCAGGTCAGACCCACAGTCTCCCAAATGAGTGGATAGTGAAGGTTTAAATCAGTGACAAATGGTGTGACTGTAGGTCTCCCGGAGGATCCAAACACTCTCACAGAGTTTGTTATTCTTTGGGTTCAGACAAAGAACTTCTCTGGGCTTCGCATATTTATTTAGTTTTCAAACAAAGAAGGAAGATCCTGAAGAAAGGGGGGAATCTAACAGGACCTTGGGAAATATTTTGCCAAGTAGTAAATTATCAGGATAACTTCCTTATCTTTAGGTTGACATTTATTGTAGGAGTGTGGAGCCTACAGCTGCAGTCTCCTTTTAGTTAATTGGGGTTGGAGCCCAACAACCTCAACTGTGGCCTTATCTTGTCCTTTGAGGTGTCATAACTTTACAGACCAACATGGGCCTCAGTGGAACCAGCAATTCACAGAGGTTCACTTGCTGTGCATCCACTGCCCATCTCCAGACAGGGACCTAAGTCTGGGGCAGACTCACACATAAACACAAAGTCAGTTGGTTAATACTTTTTGTTTGTTTGCTTTATGGTGGGCTCAGCCTGCCCTGGGGGTGGGGGTGGGGCTGGTGCAGCATGTGGTGCCAGGGATTGAACTGTGTTCCCTGCAATTGCCTAAGCTTTCCTAAGCAGGAGCTTTAGACCATTGAACCATCTCACCAGCCCAGGTGGTTAGTACTAAATTCTTCTCAGAGCCACTTAGAATAGGATTCCAGCTCTTCTCACAGCACCTAGAGCTTTGCCCAGCTGCATCTTCCATTTCTCACTGTTTAACGGGAACATAAGCCTTGACTTGCACACTCCTAAGTAAATAGACCTTTAAATTGCAAAATGAAGTGTAGTAGAGAAATTATACTATTCTCAACCCAAAGCCTGTAAACCACACCAAGCTTAGAGTTGAAAATAGCTCCCAGTTCACTGTCCCCTGGCCCTACCTTAAACTGCTCAATAATGACATCATCCTTTTCCTTGTGTCCAGGAGGACAACAGTAGAGCAGGCATCAGGGTTGGCTTAATCCACACAGTCCAGAGCCTCAAGTGCCAGACAGAAGGTAACTGCCCAGCCATTCATTCCACACACACTTGAGGCCAGGAGTGACAATCTGCTTGCTGCAGCTCTCAGATGAAAAAGAAAACATTTCCTGGTAGGACCAGCAAACTTCTCAGCTTGCTCATTGGCCTGTACTGGGGTTTATGCACAGTTCTGAAGAAATTCTTGGCAAGGAGCATAGTTTATCATCCAGAGAGAATCTGCTGCCCCTGAGACACACTGGTTCTATGGGGAGAGGGGGAGGGATGAAAAAGTATACAATGTCAGAGTTATACCGGGGGAAAAATAATGCAGTGAGTAGATGCTATGCATGCATTGAAGGGTGAAAGAAAACGGGATTCTCAATGTGCTACCACTTTCAAAAACAGTCAGAAAAATAATCTAGATTTGTGTATGCAAAGCATATATTCAGAAGGATAAACAAGAACTTGTTTTGTGGCTTTCTGATAGGAATAACCTAGGAGACAGGAATATACAGGAGAGAAACTTTTCTCTACACTCAGTGAGACCTTCAAGACTTTTGAATCATGTGAATATGTTGGTGAGTCCAAAAATGAAGTAAAATTGAAAATAAAATGGAATTTCAGAAGCATGAAGCCCCAATGGGGACAGGCCCTCTGAATCTCAGGTACATCAGAGAATTTAGGTTATGGAACACACCATGACCCCTAAAACTGGACAGACCACCCAGTGAAGAGCATCATAATTACTGGGAATAGCAGCTACAGAGAGGGGGAGCAGTGGGTAGGAAAACTTCAAGTTCACTGGGGGAATGTGAGTACCGACCCTGAGAGATTTATGGGGACTCCTGGAGGTGTAGCCTTAAAGGCCTGTGCACTGCGAATTTTACTTCTAGAAATCCCACAGTTTCTCAGGATGAAGAGACAAGAAAAAATGTCTTGCTTTTGTCAAAGGAAAGTGATAAATGGTGGCATTATATAATGAGAAAAAAAGTCATTCTCTGAACAGACATAGAAATTCTTCACCTAACTGCATGTTACAGGTTAAATGAGAATAACTTCCCAAACACTCATATGCTCAAAGGTGGGGCTGTGAAATAGTGACTGGAGGGCCAGCTAGATAGCTCAGTAGGTTAAAGTGCCTGCTTAGGTAGATGCAGCGGCCAGGGTTCGGTCATGGGCGTGCTGTGCCAGCCCCACTCCAGGGCACACAGAGATAGCAATTGAGACTGGTGTAGTGACATGTGCCTGTAATACCAGCTCTTGTGAAGCTGAAACAGAAGAATCACTACGAGTCTGCTCTACACAGTGAGACCCTGTAGACTCTGTCTTAGATACAAAAAACAAAAAGTGACTGGATGGTGGGGTGCTAGAGGTGAATGTGCTATCAGGCGGTAGGCCTGGCTGGAGGTGGGGCACTGGGGTTTGAACCGGAAGGGTAAATCTTGCTCCCCAGCTCCTCCTTTCTCTGCTTTGTGGTCATCCTGAGGTCATGGGTGAGAATTGTTCCCAACTGCGCCCCCTACCCTGCTGCTTCTACCGTGGAGGCAGCCCAATGAGGACTGAAACTTCTACTCTCTTAAAGCAAGGGTTTTAAGTACCTGCTGATGAAGCAAAGAGACCAAGACAGATTTCATAAGACAAGTGTGGTTATTGCTGTGCCAACATGACCACGTGTTTTAGATGTCTTTGGAACTGGCTTGCTGGAGGAGTTTGGAAAGGTTTGGAGATGGCAGGTAGAGAGACCCTTGAGTGCTGTAGCATGAGTGTGACAGGAGATTCTAGTCAGAGGTCAGAAGCCAAAGGTCAGCACAATTGAGATATTGTTCACAAAATCTTTGCCTACACCTGTGTTGTTAAGTATTCTACCTATTCTATCTTCCAAGAGATTTAGTAATTTTGTTTTAACACTTGTATTGTTCATCCATCTTACTTTTAATTTAGTGTCTGGTGAATCACATGGGTGTAGTTTTAATCTTCAGCATGTGTAAAAGCAGTTTTCCCAGTTTATTAAAAGGTTATCTTTATTCCAATGAAGCTCTTCAGTCCCCTTTATTGAAGATAACATTACTGAGTGTGTTTGTAGTTCCAATCTGTTCCATTGATCCTCGTGTGTGTGTGTGTGTGTGTGTGTGTGTGTGTGTGTGTGTTCTGCTAGTACAATGCTATTTTTATCACAGAAGTTTTAGTTTTATAACATAATTTTAAGTCATGATTATGATGCCCCCCTGCTATGCCTTTACTGTCCAGAATTGTTTTGCTATTCTACATCTCTTCTGGTTCCAAATAAATTTTGGGTTCATTTTTTCTAATTCTGTGAGATATGCTATTAGTAGTTTGATCAGGGTTGCATGAACTCTGTGTAACAATTTTAAAAGTATCGGGGCCCAGCGGGATAGCTCAGTGGTCTAAAGCGCCTGCTTGGGAAAGCTTGGGCGGCTTCAGGGACCGCGGTTCGATCCCTGGCACCACATGCTGTGCCAGCCCTGCCCTCGGGATGGGCTGAGCCAGCCATAAAAATGAGTGAATAAACAAACAAAAGTCTACAAGTGCTGTTAGGGAGTGGGCCTCTTAAGAGCTAGGTCACCAGGGGATGTGACCCTGGAGGGACATTTCTCCCTTCCTAGCTTCTCCCCTTGTTTGCTTCCAGATTCACTGCTGTGATAGGAGCAGGTTTTCTCTGCTACGTCCTCTGCAATGCTGCTTCTGATTTGGAGACAAATGACCACTGTCTGTACCCTAAAAATCGTGAGCCCAAAGAAATTTCATCTCCTCTAAGTTGTGGATATTGGTTATTTTGTCCCGGCAATGAGGAAAGTTCATATCACAATAAATATAAGAAAGAGCATCAAAATAGCTTAGGCAGAAGCTAACAGAGCTGCAAAGAGAAACAGAACAATTCATTGTTATAGTTGGCTACATCGACATCTTTGTCTTAGTAATAGACAAATCTGGCAGTAAGAAAATCCACAAGGGCCAGCCAAATAGCTCAATGGATTAAAGTACCTTCAAGCAGGCCCGGGGGTGGGGGTTTGATCCCTGGGCCTGCTATGCCAGCCTCGCCACCCAGGGTGTACTGAGATGGCTATTGAGACTGGGCGTGGTGATGTGTGCCTGTAACTCCAGCTCTTGGGAGGCTGTAAACAGGTGGATCACTCCAAGCCTGACTTAGTAGTGAGACCCTGAACAGTCTGTAGACCCTTCCCTAAAAAAAACAAAAGAAAAGAAAATCTACAAAGATGTCACTGAACTGAATGAACATCATTAATCAGCTGATCTAATAGACATTTGTACATTTGTTTTTACAACAGACTAAAAATTCACACGAAACCTTTATCAACGTAGAACACATTCTCAACCATACAACAAAGCTTAACAAATTCAAAAGAATGTAAATATGCTATATAAATTAGCTCAGGCTGCCATGAGAGAGTGTTTGATGCTAAATACTCTAAACAACAGAAGTTTGTTTTCCTGTAGTTCTATGTACAGGAAAAATAGAAGTGGAAGTTCAAGGTCCCAGGGATTCTGTTCCTTGTGAGTGTTTTCTGTTTATAGAAGGCTGCTTTGTCATTGTGTTCTCCTATGATGAAGAGAGTGTGAGACCTCTTCTTCTAAGGCAGGGTTGCTTAATCAGTATAATATGACCTTTTTTAAATGTAATTATCTCCATAAAGGCCTTACCTCTAAAAATAGGCATTTGAGGGTGGCTTGAAACATCCACATAAAAGTGTGGGTGGGAGAAGCAATATTCTTTCCCTCTGTATAATTTGTTCTCAGGCCATGATAGAAATAAAGTATAAAACTGTAAGAAAAAGATATCTGGAAATCCCAAATTATTTGGAGATTCAACAACAGACTTCTAAATAACACAAAGGACAAAGAAGAAATCTGAAGAGTAATTTTAAAACATCTTGAAATAAATGAAAATTAAAATATAAGTAACAAATAGTTGTGGGACATAACAAAATAGGATTTATTTATTTATTATTCATTTTAATGAGAAAAAATAAAATAGCAATCAAATAGTTTCAAGAAAAATTAGTAGGATGATTATAATAATTAATACAATGCAGAGGCTGGCGAGACAGCTCAGTGGTCTAAAGTGCTTACTTGGAAAAACTTAGGCAACCACAGGGACTAAGGTTCAATCCCCGGCACCACATGCTGTGCCACCCCCACCCCCAGGGCAGGCTGAGCCAGTCATAACATAAATAAAGTATTAAATAAATAAACTATTTAAAAATAATTAATATCATACATATTGTTGTCTTCTTAGTAGTTATGCAGAGGACAAGATGGAGACCTGATACCTTGTCTAAACAATGTTACTGCAAACTTTTATTCTCAATGAACTAAGAGAAAGTAGCTATATGTCTATCCCAACTCTCTTGTGTACACATATATATATTTTTTTCTCTTTAAAGTTTTTAATACTAGGAAAAAATATCATTCCATGTCTTATAAGTAGATTGTTAGTCAAGGATATAGTATTAATCATAAAACAAAAATTATAATCAAACAATATTCAGAGAATTAATTAAATATTAATTAATAAAAATGAAATTAAATATTTTGAAACAATATTTTTTAAAAACCTCAATATTCTAAAATTCAACTCTAATCATGAGTCCAACTTGGAGGTCAGAATGTTGTGTATGAATTTATAATCAATTCAGAATACTTACATAGTATTCAAATAGGGCAATATATACAAAAATATCAACTAAGAAAACGCTTCTATAGTAGTAAACAATTACTAAGAATAAAACATAACATAGACACTGGAATGGCAAATATATGACCAGAACTTCTACAAGTTTTGGAATAGGATATCATACAAAGTTCTAGTATGTCATGTACATGGACAGTGTCCATGACACTTACTAGTAGCTAGGTATTACTCGTGGGACTGAGCTACTGCTATTTCCTTGATATCCACCCTGCAGACCCAGACAGAATCATGACCCATAAGGTGCAGGAGAAGTCCGTTTTTATAACATGTTGATGGAAATATTTTGCTGCTGTATACAAACAAATATTTGGAAGACTGCTGTTGTATACCTCTTTTTTTCCTGTCTTTAATTGCTTGCCCTATTTGATAGATTCTTTCCATTCTCCTTCATGGAGTTGTGGTCATTTTAATCTCTTTCTAGAATATCTTTCAGCAAACTGTGTAGTGTTGGCTTTGTCATCATGAAATTCTTTAGTTGTTCTTTGTCTTGGAAGTATTTCACTTCTCCATTATACTTGAAAGAGAGTTTTTCAGGGTATATCAGTCTGGGTTGGAATTTGTTTTCTTGCAAGACTTGTAGTACTTTGCTCCATGCTCTTCTTGACTTGATTGTTTTTCAAGAGAAATCTAGTGTTATTCTGATGGATTTTCCTTTAAAGGCAATCTGTTTCTTTTCTCTAGTGGCTTTTAGTATATCATTCTTGTGCTGAATTTGTGGGATCTTGATTATTCTATATCTGGGTGTGGTTTTAATTGGGTTGATGTTATTTGGAGTTCTATATGCTTCAGTTCTCTAAATGTCAAATTGTTTCTCCATATTCAGGAAGTTTTCTACTATTACTTCTGCCCATATTCTTTTTATATCATTTGTATTGACTCCTTCTTTCTCATTGATGCCTATTAGTCCTCCATTGTTCATCTTTACATCATCTTGCAGATGTTGAATTATTTTTGCTTGCATCCTAGTTGTTTTTAAGAGATTTTTTCTTACTTTTTCACTAGCTGTAATAGTGTATCCAAGGTCTGAAAGTCTATTTTCACTTTCCTTGAAATGGTTTTGACAGCTTGTGATGGAGGTTTGAATTTCCTGTTTGGCACTTTCATCTGCTTCCTGCATTCTATTACTTTCCTACATTGCTCATTCAAGAATTCCATCATTTTTCTATTTTTTATCAGTGTCTTGTTTTGAAGCACTTAGTACTTCTTTCATTATAATTATCACTTCTTTTTTACTTCAGAAATTATTTCTATTGATTTGCTCTATACCTTTCTGCAGTTTTTTTTTACTTCAGATGCTAATGAAATAGGACTTAAAGGCAAATTTATAGTATTGAATTATGTATTAGTTAAAGGAGAGATAAGGCTGGCAGTATAGCTCATAGGACTATCCACTTGCTTAGGGAAGTGCAGGGGCCAAGGTTTGACTCCTGGCCCCACCTGCCATGCCAGCCCAGCTCTCAGGTGCACTGAGCCAGCAACAGAGTCCAGGTGTAGTGGCACACGCTTGTAATCCCAGCACTTGGGAGGTAAGAAACAAGAGGATCAGTATGAGTCAGAGCTTCATAGTGAGACCCTGCACAAAAAAAGAAAGAGAGAAAGAAATAGGAGAGATAAAAAGAAAGAGGAGAGATAAAAATCATAGAAGAATTAAAAAAATTATTCCAATGTAACACATGTATGAATTGTATATGGCAAGCTAATAGAGAATATCAATAAAACCAAAATGGGGTTCTTAAAAATGCCAATAAAATTGTTAAGTCTCTAGTGAGGCTAAGAAATGAGATGGGCCTGACAAATAATTTGTAACAATCATCTTAAAGAAGCCCAGTGAACTACAAAAGGATGCAGATAGATAAGAAAATCAGAGGGGAAATATAAGAACATAGTGAGAAGTTCCAGAGGAAAATATGAATATAAGATCTACACATATATATATATTTTTAAAAGCACAGACATCCTAGAGATAAAGGTGTAAAAATTTAAGAGATAGCTTCAGCAGGAAACACCATCAAGCAGAAAAAAATCAGTGGAGTGAAAGCTACCTCATTCAAAATTATTTAGTCAAAAGTGCTAAAAGAAAAAGCAACATAGATGCCCAAGTCATACCAGAGGGACACAGGAGACACTATCAGACCAGATGTTATATTTGTTAGGGAAATTTCAAAAAGAAAAAAAGGCAAAACTAGTGCAGAAAGTCCATTTAAAGAAATAATGGCTGAAGGGGCCAGGAAGATAGCTCAGTAGAATAAGTGCTTGCCTGGCAAGCACAGGTCCTGAATTCAATCCCCAGTACCGCAAAAAAGAAAAAAAAAAAAGAAATAATGGCTGAAAACTGCCCAAATTTGGTAAAGGAAACGAGCGACAAGATTTGTGTAAATTAATAATTCAAAATAACTTGAGGTAAAAGAGGCCTACCAAGGAGGAGGAGGAGGAAGAGCAGAAGGAGGAGGAG
>PVJA010008928.1:0-62522 GCA_004027025.1 Myocastor coypus | reverse complement strand
CTTAATGTCTGCACACAATCACATTTGGAGATTATAGTGCAGTGCTCTGCATAAAGTTGTTCAATAAACATTTGTTAAATGACTAAAACTTTAAGCTGTGGGCAAGTAATTATGAAAATGATGTAAATGCTTAGTAAATATAATTCCTTTCATTTGAATCCGTCTATGTTAATCTGGTCAGTTTAACTGGATGAAGAGATGCCTGAAGAGGTGATTTGTTCATGGAGGAACTGGTCTCACCAGTGCATTAATCTAGCGATGCCCCTGATTGCTGTTAGGAGGTGTAGCTTGCTTCCCGTGGCCTCTGCAGAGCACACCTCTCCCTGGTGCTCCCACTGCTTCCTCAGCACCTCCTTTCCCTCTGCCATAATGCTCCTGCCTTGCAGCCAGTGAAACCATAGACTAAACCTCTGCAACCATGAGCCAAAGTAACCTATATGCTCCTTCTGGGTGTTGAGTATTTTGTCCCTGCAACAGAAAGACTGACCAATACACTCTATATATGAAGAGCAGCGTTACTTCTCATGTAGGGTCACTGGTTGCAGTTTACGCTTCACTTCCAGATCCCCAAGGTCATTGTCGTCAGTTTTGGATCTGTAGTTTGGTGGCATCTTCCACATTTAAATGAGTTTTATGAACCTTCTTAGCGGTCTAGCACAAGGATTCCTCTATCTGTTGATTCTCATTAATACTTCTTGCCTGAAACGCATGACATACTTTATGCTCACAAATAAAGGTGGAGGTGCCACTCACTGAAATGTGAATAGAAGTGACAAAATGGGACAGTCTATTTCAGAACTCAAATTCCAGTATTCAACTGCTCTTTTTGCCTACTAGTTTCAAATGAGATTAGTGGCTGAATCGTCTTTCTGAAAAATAGACTCAGCACTAAAAATCCCTATAGTACAAATTTTGGGAGGATTATATAGGAAAATGTCCCTGAAGTATTTTTAAGCTTTAAAATAACACAAATGTCAGTCCTCATTCCAGTGTGACTAGGGTGGGCCTCAGTTCTGAAATAATACGAATGTGAAGAAGGTAGTTTCTGACAGTGACTTATACTCAGGACCTCCTTTTGTACTGTGCATTTTTGCATTGCTTTTGAATTGTTTCTGAAATGAAGTGGCTGCAGCAAAGCCAGCCATGATTTGGAAGATTAAAAAGCGAGGAGCTGTACTTTTACTTAAAAGCATAAAGCTAGGCAATCTGTTTGCAGTCTGAATTCTAAGTAGTTCAGCTGCTTGGGAATATCAGATTTCTTCAGTGTCTCTTAACTCTCAAAGGGCCTGCCTGATGCAGTAAGTAACCAGGTGGGAGGTTACTAAACCTGTTGGACTTCACTGATTGCATCACAATGCCTCTTCCTGCGAAAGCAATTATGAGGTCCCACGCAGTCTCCTCTATATAAAGCCCGAAAGCCCAGGTCCTCGGGGCAGGCCCAGTAGCGCTCTGGGAAACTGAGGGCCACCCAGTACACTGGCCCGCGCCTTCCTCACTCTGCATGGCTCAAAACCCCTACCTCCCGACGGTAAGCCCGCAACCTTGGTCGGAAGATAAAGGAAGGAACGAGACGAACCATGACCGTCTTTTGGTTCTAGTGAGTGCATTCGTCGTCGTGGTTCTCTTCTGGAAGAGACGATTCCAGGCAAAGGTAAGACAGACTGGACTTCCATGAAGCTAGCTGAATGAGCAGATTGGAGGAGTGCGTTGGTGGGATGACGGGAAAATAGTAAATTAAAAATATGTCCTTATATTTTTCTCTTGAAAGCGCCACGGTTTAACTACTGTGCTCTTCCACCTTGGATCTGTACTTTTACCACAGCTTTCAGAGCTGTGGTTTCTTGTAAAATAGTTTCAATTCCCTAAGTGATAGGGAAAGGTTTTTGTCCAACTGGAGAGAAAAGTACAGCGGAACGGACCCATTGCCCAGTGCCATGTCCATTTTAAGAATATCTCTTTGCTCTCTCCTTTCTCTTGTTCTCTGTTTGGTTCTCCTGTCATTGTAGTGAGAGCTTTCTGGATTCACTGTGCACAAATATTTCTTGTGTAAATGTATGTATCCTGGCATCATTTATGATTGCAAGTGAAATTCATTCATACTGGGCTCAAAGACAAGGTCTACATATAGAATTACTGGACAGCTCAAGCATGTAAGCAACCAATATGGCAGTTTGGTACTATGAGGCTACTTCATATACATGTTTCTCATCCTTGTGTCTTGGCAGAGTATACTTCTGAATCAGCATAGTTATTCATATTCTTAATCTCAAGTTCTTGGGAAAAGTCATTCCATTTTTGTAAGCAAGTTTTTATTGGTAGTATTTGAAAATATCTGAACTCAAAAAATTGTATAATTTTCTTTACAGAAAAACATTGGTGAAATGGCATCAAATTCATCTGCCTTTCCATGGTCCACCAACACTTTTGATCCAGGAAGAACATCTCCTCTTCCTTGCTGCCTTAGGAGCACTACTGATATTTTCTCAATCTATACTTGGCCTCACCCAGCAGCAGCTCAGAAGCCAGTATTGGCAAAGTGCAGAGTTATGAAGTACAAGCTGGTTGATTTGGAACATTTGGCAATTGTCAGAGATTTCTATCATTCATTATTTAAGAAGAAATCCACCAAATAAACATGTAATGTTGATTCACGCAATCAGTAAAGGCAATTGACTGAATTCAGTTGAATATGTTGTTTATTTTGAATGAATTATTATTTAAAATGGAAAGGAATGTCAAGCAGGATACAAAACCCAGACATTTATTGATCTTTTGCTCACATTTCACTTACATAATTGTTTACCTGTTGTTGCTAATATATATTTTACTGAGAAATAATAGAAACACAACATATAAAAGAAAATCAGTTAAAGCATTTTTAAATGTAAAAATATAGTTATATAGTGATTATAATTCTCTTTTGTGGTTATAATTTTATTGAGTTGAGAACCAGTTTTTTCCATAGCTTACAGTATAATACTGCAATTTTCTGTAAGCATGTTAGGGTGAAAAACAACTTCTCCAGTGGTTTGCAATTGTTGTCTTCAAGACTGCATTAGCATAAGTGGAGTTGCATGAAAAGTTTTTCTGTTACACAGCATGTCCTTTCTTGCCACTTTGCAATCTGTGTCACAACACTAAGAGCTATCATTCAGCAGCCTACAGTATCTCGAGAACTCCATAAAGATTTATGTTCATACCTGTAAAAATAGGGACCCAGACTACTCTTTCGCTCAGTTTTTGGAAAGGTTTACTTCTCCATTATATATCTCCTATCCTAACTTCATTATATATCTCCTATCCTAACTAGATACTATTTCATTTAAAATGTGCCCATATTCTTCCTATGCTCAGAGTCATCTACATAAGATGGTCTATATTATTTGGGGAAAAGTTCACCACCTCAAATAGCACCAAAATAGAGGGAAAGAGTACATATAACTGCAATATAGCTTAAAATTATATAAAGTATTTCATCCTAGGCAATCATCTGCTTCAAATGAGATTTTTTAAAAGTCTGTTAACAATATTTGACCCATTCTTAAAAAATAATAAATTATCAATCATGAGCTTATCCTTTGTACATATACATAGTTCACGTTTATGTACATTCACAATTTCTCCTTTTCAAATAAAAATTTTAAATTTCTGAGTCTTTACTCATTTAGTGTTTGATCAACATGAAGAGAAAAATCATTCCTCCTACTATTCCTTGCCAAGAATGGCAGCAATATATGTAGTTCTTATATGTTTTTGAGTTATGCTATCATTTAGCATTGGCATTAGACTGTAGACTCTCTCTCTAAAAAATGTATGTACATGAACAAATAGAAAATGCTACATGTAATATTAGTATTTTAATTCCTGGAAGCCTAAATTATTAAGTTTACTAATTGCAAAAATATTCCTTATATATTTACACAATATTTACCTTCATAGGTTATGGTACTGGAAGTAATTGTCATTGATATATAAATCATTATAAGACTATTAGTAACATCATCTATAAGGATATTATGTCCTAAGACCTTCATTTTTCACAAGTTTGAAAGTTTATTTCCTATTATAATGTAAATAAACTATCTCCACATAAGTTATAACTTACATAAGACAAAATCACTTTTCTTGACCTATCATCTTATATCATCATCATAAAGTACTTGATAAAGATAAACCATTATCCGATAAATATTTTATTAGTATTCTGTGTGAAATTAAAACTAAAATTTAATGAGGTACCCTTAATTTTGTGAAACACAAAAGAAATTAGTTAAACAATAACATTGTTTAATATATAACCTAAGGAAGACATTAATATAAAGAAAACTATTCAAAACTTGAAAATTTCTTCAATTTTCTAGATTTACCCCTTGTTAAAAAAATCTTTATTTCCTTTATGACTTTAGTCTTTGTTAATAAAGAATATAGCTATTATATTTGTATTTAAGAGCATAATTCACATAGAAATATGAGTCACTAATGCATTAAAATTTTAGAAATAATTCTTTCAAAAATATTAAACTATATCACTCATATACACAGTCCATTTAGTTCCACAAAACATTTCCAGGTAACTAAAATATTGAGTTTGCAACACTTATTTTTACATACACAGATGCTTTTTCCTTCAGCTTGAGAAAGCACACAGACTATGCATATGCATTACAAAAGGGAATCAAATAATACTTTTCATACTTGCATGATAAAAAATATTTTCTTTTGCAAAAACCATTTATTTCCTTATTTTGTACAGAGTGTTGCTATTCAGCTCAGACTCATGGTGCTCTGAGTCTTCTCAGTGCTTGGATTATAGACTTGCACAGCCACTCCTGGTTTTGATGGCAGTCATGGCGAGGGACCAGCATGGCATGAAATACTGGGAATCGAACCCAGGTTCTTGCTTCTGTTAGGCAGGTGCATAGACTGCTGACAGCCCCCAAAAAATTATTTTCTAAGTAATGAGCTCAAATAAAGTTTCAATGTATTGGTAAAACATTATGGTATTAAAATTTTTATTGTGAAATAGTTATGTGTATTGTACATATAATTAATCTTAAAAGAGATATCACAACATTGCCAAACATTAATAAATTCACATTTCATGTTACATTCCTGCATAAGTGGCAAAGACTTCTGTCATACTGTGAAGAGAGAATGTTTATTTTTCTACTCAACATAAAAATAAATACAACTTTGCACTATTCTAAAAAATACATTATACAGCAAACATATGCATTTCAAAATTATGTTTCATTTGTAATGTGCAGCAGCAGCAATAGTAGGTATTTCATGGTCAGTAGGTATTCTATCAGGCCCTCCCATGTTTTTATATCTTTCGCCACGATGTTGTTCCAGGTATGGACCCCAGGTAGAAGCTGGTCTTATGCAGCTTACAATGCGCTGAAATGCAAAATGATTTTTTAATTTAAGTGTTGTAATCTATAAGCTGCCCAATATTGAATTATACTCTCACTTTAAGATTTTAAGTTTCTTTCACGAGAGCATTGAACTAAGAACCACAGAACAGTAATAAGTGAAGCTTACTTCTTAGTAGGGCATAATCTACTCAGAAATTATAGTCAAATAAAACATTTTTATTTAATTATAAGTAGAATTGTACTCCTCTATCCCAATGGCTGTAGATGGAAATTATTTCAGAAGGAGGTATATGATTCCATTAGAGGGACAGTGTCCCCATAGGTACCTTCACTGTACTCTCAAACATTTATGGTATGGTAAGACTGAGGTGAGAATTTACAGTGGTAGTAGTGGGATGTGTTTTAAAACTAGAGAAAGGGAGATCCAGTGTGGAAACTATTTCTTTAAATTCCTTCTTCCATGGGCCATTCTTCTTTGGGGTTGCGAATGTATTCTAATAAAAATCTCCTAAGCCTAACTTATCATTTTTTCAAACAAAGACTCATAATCAAAGCCCACTAAGACTGGAGATTTAGCTAAATGGTAGATAGCTTGCCTAGCAAGCTGAAAGCCCTTGAGTTCAGTCTTCAGCACCAAAACCAAAAAATAAACCAATATAAGCGCACTAGCAGGAGTAGGACTTGGACACATTATCAGGATTTATAAACAGATGAGGCACTAAAAGTAGAGAATATATATATATATATATATATATATATATATATATATATATATATATACTCATTGTTTTGTTACTCTTTCAAGAACAGCTCAATACAAATACAGACATAACTTATATTCTAAGTACTATCATAGAGCCTTCAGATATACTAATGAGCCTGACAAAACTCTTTGCAAAAGGTGCATATAGCATAATACTGGTAGACACATGCATACATATAGCAATCAAGGATATGCATTCGTAACTGATGATTATATCTAGTATAGAAGTAGGCAGAGAAAAAGCTGATTAATTTGATCTCATGTAATCTCATATCGCTGCCATGTTAGTAAACTCATCTTCAGTTTTATCAAAAGTACTTTTACATACACTATTTAAAAATTTAAATTTAAATTGCTTACTTGACAGATAGTTCCATTTGCCAGAATTATTTGTGTGACAGCCATAATTGGAATCCAAATAATACAAAATATAATCATGCACCATCCAAGGACAATGGCCCAGGTAGGATATGGAATATCACCATACTCGGGATTATTAAATTTGACCAATGACCATATTAAAATTGCCTATGAAAGTAAAATATGAAGAAATGTAATTACTAAACTGTACAAATGATTAACAATTTCTTTCAATTCTTAAGAAATAATTTATAAGAAAATACAAAACATAAAATAATCAAATACCAAGTCAGATATTAACCAAATGACATGAAGCACATATAATTTGTCTTTGAATAAATTCTACCAAAATTAGTACTTCCATATAGTCATAAGTTATGTGAAAACTTGTTCGATTTGCAGTTTATTTCAATGAAATGTTTGCTGCTATAGCAGACTGAAAATGACATAAATCTGCAATATGTCTCCATGAAGCCTCTTTTTCTTCCCCTTTTCTATTATTAGCATAGCACATATTTGTGGTGTATGATATATACACTAATGCAGAGTTGGGACAGACACATATCTCATCTTCATTTCATTCCCTTCCTTCCCTATCCTCCTCCATCCTATTAATGAGAATTACTGACTTTTCAAATTCTTTTTTGGATTTAAACTAATTTTGTTTTTATTTACAATTTTAAAGAAAAGCATAAAATGTACATGTTGATCAGAACACTGTGTTATTTTCATACATGAATATATCGTGCAATGTTTATGTAAGATTGAATGTCTACTTTCTCAAGCATTTATTTCTTTATGATGGAAGTTTCAAAATTTTTTCTCTTCTTTGTAATATATAATACATTGCTTTTATCTATAATGACCATACCCTGCAATAACACACTAGAGGTTCTTGCTTTTACCTAATAGTAATTTAGTATGCCTTGATTAGTATACCCCTTTTCATCTTCACCTTACCCTCTGGTAACCTATCATTCTGCTTTCAACTTTTATGAGATCATATTTTTAGATTCTACATATGAACAACGCCACATCATACTGTCTTTCTGTGCCTGGCTTATTTTACTTAACATAATCATCTCCTATGCCATTTATGTTGCAAAGGACAAGGTTTCATTTCTCATAACTAAATAGTATTCATTTTCTATACATGTAACATGTTGTGTTTATGTGTTCATCAATCAATGGATATTTTGGTGGTTTCTATTTCCTGGTTATTGGGATAGTGCTATAGTGAATGGAAGAATGCAAATGTCTCATTCACATGCTGATTTCACTGCCTTGGAGATATCTTCGGTAATGTCACTGCTGACAACATGTGGAGAAAAACTAAACCCTTGAAAATTATTGGTAACAATATCAATTAATACAGCAATTTTGGCAACCAGTATGGAGATGCTTCAGAAAGCTAAAAAAAATAGGACTACCATTTTATCCAGTAACTTTATTATTGGGTATATACTGAGGGGAAATGATCTATCTTTTATAATAAAATATTTTGTTGTATTCCACAAATCAATATTTAGGACCAACAAGAATGTTAAACTACCCTTTTCCTGGTAATGCATGTCTCCTTGATTAGCAGTTGTTTCTATCAGTTCTCACTACACAAACACCTATTTCATTACTCCAAAGGATGCACGGATTTACACACACACACGACTAGAGCATTTCTACCAAAGCACACTTCACTTCCAACCTTTTATTGAGCAAAAAAAAAAACTAAGTGAAAGTAACACAAAAAAATATGAAGCTTAAAGATAAAATCACCTTAGGTATATGTGCAGAATAGTATGGATAATTCTGCTGGTCTTTCAAAACAGAAGTTAATCTAAATTTTTTATTTTATTCTGTTTTCTTCCTTTCTTTAGAATTATTTATAGCTTTTGGTTAAGTTTTGTTTTGCTTTTTTCTTTAAGCCTGTCTTGCACATTTATATCAGGTAACCTGAACAACTAACTTCAAGATACCATCATAAAAAGCAGCAACCATTGTTGAATTCCTATTACTTTGTTTAGTGAAATTTCATATTTCTAATCCTGCTCTTTTTTTCTATTGCCATTTTTTATTTTTTGTGAAATGTAAATAAATAAACAAATAAATGAAATCATACTGAATCCAGGTTATAAAGATATTTTAAAAGACCTAATAGACACACTGAGCCACTGAAATTACTTTAAAATCTCCAAAGCAAAGTATAACAGAATTTAAAAAAACCCTAGAAGTTACCATAAATTTAACTTTGTTTTAGCAAAATGGAGAAAAAGAAAAAGAGAGGGTAAAAATTCTGACAATATTCATTAAATGAGTTTTGAAGTACAATTTTTGATATGAATGCAAAGAATCTGTTAATTTATATTATTTAAAGATATTTCACAATTACTACAGCTGTACATAGTTATTCGAAAATGGAAGAGGACTAGAGGAGTTTAATATATTTAATTTTATACAAGGTATTTTTCAATATTTATTATTCATATTTAATATTTTTGCACTTAAAGTAAATCTTAACCAGTGAAAAACTAGTTGATTGAGCAGCTTAGTAAGGCCAGACAGTGTGGTACATGCCTGTAACACCAACAGTCATAAGGCTGAGGCAGGAGTCATAAGTTCAAGGCCAGTCTGCTATTTAAGGAAGTTCAAAGCCAGTCTGAACTATGTAGTGAGAAACTAAAAAAAATAAAAATAAAATAAAATAAAAAACTTGAAGCCTGCATAGGTAAGGCAATGTAACTTGAAGCTATACCCATAAGCGAAATAAAGCAGACCTACATGTGTAAATATCATATTGTCTCCCTAGTGTAAGAACTCAAAAGAAGAAATAAAAACTGAAAGATGTAACACAGTTAAATGGAAAGAAAGAGAACTTAAAGATTAAACCATGAAGAGAGAGAAAGGAGAAAAGTTAGGAAATAAAGTAGGGACAAAACCACACGCTTATATATACAAGATGGGTAAGGCAATTGTGCTAAGAATTTCCATCAGATTTTTGAAAACAGCAGTTAATGGGTAGATTGCTCATCCTGACTAACTCTCCATGCTAGCATTTGTGGAATAAGCAACTACATTGAGTACAGCAATATGCAATACTAAAACCATGCTTGAAATGCCTGTCATTTTAGTCTTCTAAATGTGTGCTGTTGCTAATGTTATACCAATTAGTACTATACAGTATTTAAAGTAAAAATTTTAAAAGATAATAAAAAATGAGAGACAAGAATAAAATATAAGTTTTCCTGAAAGCACATGGTAATATTCAATCATATATCCCATCTTGCATAACTGCATCTGTTAATCTGGGAAACAGATTTGATGATAAATATAGATAATGTATCAATCACTATTAATGAGCTATTCTTGTTTTGAAAATCCATAACATATGTACTATTATGTTACCCTGTTTCTGTCTTTGCTTTTGTTTTTCTTGATCTTGTTTTTTCTCTTCAAAATAAAAGAAAATTTTAATAACAAAAAGTAAAGAAAAAAGAAAAGAAAAGAAGTCTAGGGGTTTTCTATAGGTTGACAAGGGACTTAAAATATAAATTTGTAATGGCTGAGGAGATAGCTCAGTGGTTTAAGGACCTGTCTGACAAAAACAAGATCCTTAGTTAAATCACCAGAACACCCACACACAAAAAATTAAAATGAGGAAAATGACATTCTGTGGCACTATTAGAGACATTTAGTGAGAATAAGGAAAATCCAAATGTCTTAATCTATCATATCTGGGCCAAACTTTGCACTAACCCTATACAAAATTATAACCGGTCCACTCTAAGGCATTGTTTTTCTTGTCTCTCATTCTTTTACTACCTTCTTTAAAAAAAAAAAAAAAACAGACATTTACTTGAGAGAGAGTATAGTAATAATTTATATGGCATTAGAAGCAGCACACATGTAAAAGATCAGAATGACAGGAATTCCTAGCATGGTTTTAGTATTACACATTGCTATTCTAGATGTGGTTGCTTACTTCACAGATATTAGTATAAATAGTCAGGGTGAGAATTCTAACAATTAACTGATAGTTTGAAAAAACCAATTGGAGATTCTTAGGACAACTGTCTAATTCACCCTACGTATACAAGTGCATGGTTTTGCCCCGCCGTGTTTCCTAACTTTCCTGCTTGCTGTTTCTTCATTGTTTAATCCTTAAATTCTTGATTTCCATTTAGCTGTGTTATGCCTTTACATTTTTATTTCTTCTTTTTAGTTCTTATACTAGGGTGACTATATGATATTTACACATTTAGGTCTGGCTTATTTTACTTATGAGTATATGTTCAAGATATATCCACTTATATATGAAGGCTTCGATTTTATCATTCTTTATAGCTGAGTAACATTTCATTGTATAAAAATACCATATCTTTTTCAACCATTCTTCAGGTGATGGACATTTTGGTTGTTTCCAAGATTTGGTTATTACAAATTGGGTTGTTATAAAGATAGGTGCACAAATATCACTGTGTGTAAAAATGTGTAACTTTTTATCACATTCTATAGGGTTTTATTGGTATATCAATGATTGACGGGAAAAACTGGTGCCATGTTAAGTGTGCCTAATGAGAGTCACCTAGAGAGAAAATATTCTCTTAGCCTTTCACAGAGAGCAAAGTGGTCAAGCAAAGGCCATGACTCACCCAGATGGCTGACACAGACAAAAGTTCTACAAACTGCTGTACATGATTTCAGGATAAATCCTGAGGGGATTTGACTGACCTTGTCAGATACAAAAGTGACATTTTTATATTACATAGGTCTTGCTTTAACTGGGTCTTAACCACCCAGCAGAAAAGTTTAACCACGAGGCATAAAACGTAAAGCTAGATTAGTATGCTGAGCTGCAAAAGGCTCAAGTCATCAGCTTCCAACATTGCCAGTTCTTCCAATAATCCACTACAATATGGAATATTGGACTATGTATACTACTACTATCTCTTACTTCGATGAGAAGAAATTTTGTACCAATGATGATTAGAAAAATTATCATGTCTGCATCCTGTGCTCTGAATAACTGCTAGGAGGACAACAATATCCATTGTATCAATTATTGGAAATGTACTAATAACATGTATTGAAACTGTCAAATTGTTAGTATTAAAAGTAATTTAAAAAAGAAAAATCGTCTAGAGTTTCTGATGTGAAGTCCATTCTAAATAAATTTACTTAACATTCTTTTTTTAGGAAAGGCTTTGAAACATGAAGGAAATGAGGGCAAAATATATGTATGAAATTTTGCCACCACTCCAGTCCCACCACAAATTCTAGTCCACAGTACATGTTCATCCCATGAAGTGTTGGATTTAGCATTAAACACTTTCCTTTCTTGAACTATTATCTGAATACTTCACATCATTTATTTTCAATAGGCCATCATTCATTTTTCCAGATTCTAACTTCTGTCAACTGTTGAATTTATTAACATAAAACCATGGACTCTATTCACATCTGCATCTGTGAATTTCATCTTCTATAGGCCAGGGTCTATTGGATGGTCAAGGTCTCAATACTGAATCAGACTCGTGGTGATCCGCCTGTTTACAGCCACCCAAGAGCCGGGATTATAGACATGTGCCACCACACCCAGTCTCAATTGTCTTCTCAGTGCATCCCAGGGGTAGGGCCTGGAAGGCACACCCTGGCATTCAACCCCTGGCCCCTGTGCCTGCTTGCATGTGCTTTAATCTGCTCTGCTATTTGGCTGGCTCTGTGAGTTTCTTCTCGTAAGTTTGGAAACTGAAATCATTCATGATAAATAGAAAAAATTAGCTCTTAAAAATCCCAAACTTTAAAAGGAACTGTTTAAAGGTGTTGCTTTGGTATTATGTGCCTTTGTATTTTCTGGAAAGGAAAACACATTAAAATCTTATGGTCAACAATTTTAGTATATCTTTAAGAGACTGAAAAGACTTGTTTTTATTTTCTCTATTAAAAATTTTAACTTATTTGCTATAAGAGTCTCACTCATTATCTGAAATATAATATTGCAAAGACATTTTAATTTAGGCACTTTGGAAGTAGCCATAAACACTGCAAAATCTAAAATCATTCCCTTACAACTTTACTTTTTTATTGTTTTCAATGTCAATTATTCTCCAATTCTATTTCAGAAACATTTGAATAGATTACTGTTTTGAAGTGAATGATACATTTTTAACTTACAATCAACAGGATTGGTGTAATGGCAAACCAGCAAACTCTCCACCATAACCAGAATATCCAGTTCTTTGCTCCAATCATCATTTCAATATCTTTAATGAACCTATTCCCTCCTAAAGAAAACAACAGCAGTGGTAATGTTCACCATTTTCTTAAATAATCATTGTCATGTAAATTATCTTTCTATAGCTAAACACACTGCCAACTATAATGAACCTTATATCTACAATTAATTTTCTTCATATGTGTTTTCAAATATATTGTAGTTTAGCATTATAATAGTGTAATTGCAATTATAATTGTAATTTGATCATATAAATGTATAAAATATAATTATATAAATATAAAGTAATAAAAATGAAGAATTTTAGTGAAAATTGTAAGTCATTCTCTAATCATGATTTACCATAAATCCAGATGATTCCTATTATTTCTAGGATAGCTGCGATCAAAATTCCCCATCCAGCACAGAAGTGGTCAATAAGACGAACCCAATAAATTCCACTCTAACAACAAAAACAAAAAAATTTATTTTGAAGATATTTTCATTCTTTTATGTTTAATGAAGTGATCAAATAGGACCAACTAATTTGAATTTAACACACTCTAGTTTCATTTCTGTTAAAATATAAGACAGTATTTTATATATAAAACATTTTACATTGTAGGTAGTCAAATAGAAAAGTTGGTTTACAAAAGATTTTCCCTTTCTGTGTATTTTGTGGTAACTTCCAAGAAATCTATATGTTTAAGTCTCTGATCATATTATGTTTGGGAAAATTGTCATTACCGCACATCTTATTGTACACAATAGACTTATTAACAAAGTTACAATGACAGAAAAGTTAGGGCTGTGACTCATCCAGATGGCTGACACTGACAACAGTTCTACAAAGCACTGCACATGGTTCCAAAGTAAATTCTGAGGAAATTTGACTGACTTGGAGAGATACAAAAATTACATGTTTTGCTATACACATCTTGCTTAAACTTATCCTTAAACACCCAGCAGAAAAGTTTAACCACAAGGCATTAAACGGAAAGCTAGATTAGAATGCTGAGCTGTAAAAGCTTAAGTCAACAGCTTCCAACATTCCCAGTTTTACCAATAAACCACTGGGATTATGGAACATTGGATTATGTATACAGCTACTTTCTCTTAGTTCAGTGAGAAGAAATTACGCTGTACCAATAATGATTTGTAAAATTATAACATCTACGCCCTGTGTTCTGTATAACTAAGAGGAGGACAACAATATTCGTTGTATCAAATATTGAAATGTATGACTAAACTGTTTTTAAACTGTCGCATTGTCATACATTGTTATTTTTTATTAAAAATAATAAAATAAAGGAAAAGTTAGGCAAAACTTGGAAAACCTTGATCCAAGTAGATCATGTACATTTCATTAATATTCCTTTGTATTTTTAGATTCTCAAGTATTTTTATAACTAACATTTTTCTTTGAAAAGAAAAAGATGTAATGTACCTTTGTGACACAGACAAGGCCAAGGAGAAACAAAACTAAGCAGCATCCCAAAGTTACAGGAGCCCTCATTTTCTTCATTAATTTTGGAAATATATCCTGGATTGTCGTTGTAATTGTTTCTTCAGAGGAAAAAATGTAACATGTTATATGTCCCCTTAATAAAGTTAATCACAGAATTCAACTTTCAATTGCTATCATAAATTGCAAACAATTTAAACTTGTTACAAATATATAGAGAAAATATAGTGATTTAACATAATCCATACAGAATTTTTCTTAATGAAAAATCAGAAGCAGCCATATTTTTAAGTCTGTTTTATACAGTTTTTTTTTCCTAATGATAATTATAAAGTAATCAGACCTCAGGAGCTGAAATAGTTTTAAGAAGAGTTATAGGAAAGGAAGAGTTCTCATAGGATTTAAAACAGGTGACTGTTCTAATCAGATCCATATAGAAAATAACCAAATAAACACAACAAAAAATAAGGACTGTAGAAATGAAATACTTTCTATGTTTAAGAAGTAAATGTAATCATTAAATAGGCAACTGTCTCAGAGTAGAAGGACCTATAAGTGAAAGGATTAAAAAATATGCTTGAGATTTTCCCCAAGGCTTTGAAAGTCAAAGAGAAGAATGTGGACTTCACCATATAAGTAGAATAAACCATGACATTTTTTTTTCATGTAAGCGAATAATATGATAGAAATTGCTTCAGAACTTTTTTAGTTTTTTATCTTAGATAAAACTCTCACATGTAAATAGAGTCATGACTTAGAGTCATGATAAGACAGCCACTGCACCAATGTGTATAATTAACAAAAAAGAATACAATTGTTCATTGATATGGCACCAGATAGTTAATGAAATTGATTTACATGGTTATGGATCCACACAGATCCATAATGCATATAAAATAACTGTCAAAGTAACTTGCATGCCACGTAACTTCACATTTCACATTCACTTTAATGTGAAATATTTAAATTTCATGTCTTTTTTCATGGCCAGCTCAGCCTGCCCTGGGGGTGGGGCTGGCACTGCATGTGGTGCTAAGGATTGAACCGCAGTCCCTCTCACTGCCTAAGCCTTCCTATGAAGGTGCTTTAGAACACTGAGCCATCTTGCTGACCCCTAAATTTCATGTTATTCATGGGTACATAAATAATGTCTACAAACACGGACTGAACAAAACATAATCCATGATGAAGGTTGACTCTAGGAACACATATGAAATACAGTGGTGAAGAAATATAGGAGACTTAAGAGGTTTCAAGTTCACCTGCCACAATTTATTTTTTAAATATATTTGAAGCAAATGTAATAGTATTTGTTCATTTACAAATTAAAAATAAATTCAGAAATACCATTCTGTGGGTAACACAGCTATAGCATGTAACTGAAGTTAGAAAAAGGTATTCAGGAATACATGAATAAAATCAGGGTTTTTCTCACACTGGAAGTATGTATTACTTACCAATAGCTGCAAATTGAGAATCAAGACCCAAAGTTAAAAGCATAAAAAAGAATAATATGGACCAAAATGGAGCTCCTGGGATTCGGGCTAGAGCTTCTGGATAGGCAATGAATACCAAATCAAAGCCTGAAAAAGATACAGTATTTAGGTTCATTGCCAAGAAAATTCAGATTTTATCTTCATCCTTATATTTTTAAAATTTTTATTAGCACATAATTCTGTATTCCTCCCATTCCCTTCACCCTTCCTTGTCTTTGTGCCCTTCCCTTTTGCAAAATAGCTATCTCTCTGTTTCCTATCACCTATCATTTATTTTTGGATTTAACGTACTGTTTTTCAGGGCTCTCTTATAAGAGAATCCATGCAATATTTAAGCTTGTGCTTTTACTTTATCCCTTTAACACTGTTGTCTCAAGATGCATCCATTTTCCTACAGACGATTCAAGTTTATCCTTTTGAAAATTAAAATAGTACAAAATCTCTTCTTTCTTCAAATGTAATCCATGACATATAATCCTTAACAGTTATTTCACTTTTGCTCTTTAAAACATTTAACTTGGTGATTTTCTGATATGAAATGATAATGTAAACATATGAAATGAATTAAGCTAGTGAGATAAATTTTATATGTGCAACATTTCTTACATAACAAATTTAACTATTTTAAGGTCCATTTTTGTTTTTTGTGTGATTGGTGAATAACAACTGTCTTAAACACTAGAATAACAACTGTCTTAAACACTAAAATCTTAAATCATGTCCCTTAATCTCAGCTAAGAAGTTCTAAAAGAATCACATATCTGGAAAGACACGCATAAGTCACTAAACTGGTATCTTCATCTTTTCAAATGTTACTCAGAATCACTCAGTATTGTTATTTTAATGGTTTGTGGATGCCTGCAAAGCTTGCACGCAAGAAAAAGATATATTTAGCCTTGTTTTGTTTTTTTTTTTGTTTTTTTTTTGTTTGTTTTTTTTGTCTTTTTAAGACAGGGTCTCACTATGCAGTTGAGGCTGGTCCTCAGCTCACTTTTGTAGCCCAGGCTGGTCTCGAACTCGCATCAATCCTCCTGCCTCAGCCTCCCGAGTGCTGGGATTACAGGCGTGAGCCACCACGCCCGGCTAGCCTTCTTTTCTATTTGCTGTAACTACTAGAGACTTTTACTTTATTCTACCTCTTGTGCCCTTTTTTTGAAAATTTAAATAGTACAAAATCTCATCTTTCTTCAAATGTAATCCATGATATACAATCCTTAACAATTATCTCACTTTTAAGTATTTCAATTTTTTCTAACTTTGTAGAGAACTAACCTAAGATTTCTAAAAGCAAGCTTCTAGTCTACACTGTTTCACTTAGGAGTATTCTGGCTCATGAATGGTGTAAATAATATTTCTGAGCTTCGATCTTCTAGGAGGAATTCGAAATTAGAAAGTCTCCAAGGTTTCTCCTCATGTCAATACTCTGTTAGCATTCCTTAGTATTTCTATCAGAGATACTAGATACGATAAAATTTGAACAAGGAATTCCTACTTTTGAAGAATCCTACAGTTATTTTTCTGGGAATCTTTGGCCAGACAATTATACATCTTTAAAGTCCATTTGATTTGCATTTTTGTACTATTTTGATTTTTACTAGTACATATTTGTTATGTATAATTGTTAGATTCGTTGTAGGGCATAGCTAAATGTACATAACACTCTTAATTCTTTGTTCATACCATTCGCTTCTCATACTCACTCTATATCTCCCTCTTGTACCCTTACCCATTAGAAAAAGGGCATCCTGCTTATTTCTTATTATCTTTCTTTTATTTTGCTATTTATTTATATATGTGCTTCACATATAATAGAAATCACTCCTTACATGAATTGTGCCTCTGATTTATTTCATTTAACATTTTGATTTGAAAGTGTATAAATTTTTGTATAAATGATTCAAATTTGTCCTTCCTTAAGACATAATATTAAAGTTAGGATGCTCATTAGTCAGATTCCCTGGAAGCTGGATACAATCAAAGTCTCTGGAATCTCAACATTCTTTTGATATAATTAAAAATTTGGGTTCATATTTTGAGCTTCTCATATAAGACTGCAAATATGTGCTAATAACAATACAATGTTAAATTAATGTTAAAATTTAAGTAAATTAACAAAATTTTACATCTAATTCTGGAAACGTATATAAGATAATTTGTATACTGTATGCATTATCTATCTCATAATACATGACAACCTTAACATAATACTATAACTTGTGCCTATGCAATAAGGGGTACATATTAAAAATTAAAATTTTTAAAAGGTTGTGGCTTATTAACCAATTATCCCCAATATACCCTCATTTTTGAAGGCCATCTAAAAATAATTATATTAATACAAACAAATTTTGTAAGATATGATGAGAATGAAAATTCCATATCCTAAATCATGAGTATGAATTACTACACACTACATAAGAATTTCACAAGTGAGCTACATTAAGTAAATTCACAAAATTAAAGTTGACAAAATACAGTGGTATATACCTGATTTTACAACGTGAGATACTTCTTGCCCGGATATGTGTGCCATATGTCCTAATATAGAAAAAATAGCAAATCCTGCAAACACGCTAGTGAGGCAGTTTGTCAAACAAACTATAATTGCATCAGAGAAACAGTTGTTTTGAAACTTATTGTACGATGACAGTGCGACTAATCCACCCCATGCCACTGAAAGGGAGTAAAATATTTGAGTGGCAGCATCTTTCCAAACCTGTAGAGAAAATTAAAATTTTAATACAATATATTTTCAATTTTTATGTTTATAAAATATTCCCATATAAATATATTTATAAATATATTATAAATAATGGACACTTAATTACCCGCTACACAACTTAAGTAATAAACCAGTCTCTCAAAGCCTCCTTGTACCTTAGGAGATTATGGGGCGGCAGAGGAAAAGGATTGACGATGCACAGTGTACCTAATGAGAGTCACTTAGAGAGAAAACATTCTCTCAGGCTCTCACACAGAACGAACTGGTCAAGCAATGGCCGTGACTCAGTCAGACTGCTGACACTGACAAAAGTGGTGCGAAACACTGTACATGGTTTCAGAGTAAATCCTGAGGGGATTTGACTGACTTTTTCAGATACAGAATTTACTTTTTTTGTTGTATACGTCTTGCTTTATCTTGGTCTTAATCATCCAGCAGAAAAGCCTAACCATGAGTTATAAAAAATAAAGCCATAGTAACATGCTGAGCTGTAAAAGGCGAAAGTCAACAGCTTCCAACATTGCCAGTTCTGCTGATAATCCACTACTATTATGGACTATTGGACTGATCATACAGCTACTTTTAGTTCAATGAGAAGAAATATTTGTACTAATAGTGTTTAGAAAAGTTTTCATGTTTGCATCTTGTACTCTGAACAACTACTATGAAGACAACAGCATGTATTAATTATTGTGGCTGTCCTACTAACCTTTTTTGAAACTGTCTCGTTATTTCTTTCTCATTCAGATTAATAAAATTAAAAAAATAAAGCCTCCATGTACCTCTTCCTGATTTTATCACTCTTCCACCCTCCAGTGGTAGTTTTAATTCCAATTTTGGTGTTTACTGTTTCCTTATTCTTTTTTATATGGCCATCTCAACCTGCATTGGTAAGGGTGGCTGGTGCAGCATATGGTGCCAGGGATCGAAGCATGGTCCATACAGTTGCCTAAGCTTTCCTAAGCAGGCACTTTAGACCACTGAACCATCTCATCAGCCCCCTTCTTATTCATTTTATATTTAGTTTGGCATGTTTTTGAATTTGTAGAGAACTTGTTTTCTGTAAACCTACACAATATGCTTTTTCATTCACTATTGTGGAATTTATCCATTATCACTTTGAAGCATATAAAATTTCAATTTAATTCAAAAATGAAAAAATATAGATAAATACATGTGCTTAAAACTGAACATGTATAATTTGAATCATTTTTCATTTTTATATTGTCCCACACTTTAGCCTATAGACTTCATTATTTTGATTACTATAACATTATAATATTGTGTAATATCTTACCAAAACTTAAAAACTCTTATTCAAATTTTCTGACCTTACCACTGGATATTTTGAGTTTTCCTGACTCTTCATATCCATTGGGAATAGGCAAATTACATTAACTCCTAATATATACTACAGTGTGACAATATATTCTTTTTTGTGGGGGACAATATATTCTTTTCTCTGAATTGTTCTGAATTGTTCTCCAAATGGATTACACCACTTCATATTAAAACTTGGTGAATATAAGACTTCAAATTTATCTATATCCTCTTCAACTCTTATAGTTCTTTTTTTGTCTTTTTGAGACAGGGTCTCACTAAACAGTTCAGGCTGGCCTTGAGCTCACTTTTGTAGCCCAGGCTGGTCTTGAACTCGCACCGATCCTCCTGCTTCAGCCTCCCAATTGCTAGGACTAAGGCATGCGCCTCCATGCCAGAAACACTTACAATTTTAATGTGACTCAATCTAGTGGTTGTGAAATGAGATTTGAGTACACTCATTTTCTATAGGACATTTTCCCTGGAGAATTCATGATGATATCTTTTGTAACTATTCGAGTGATTTGAGTGGACTTCAAAACTCCCTTATATATTTAAATCATTCGTCTGTCATATCTGTTGATATTTTCCTCCAATGTGTATTTTTCACTTCTTTGTATTGTGTCATTTAGTGAGTCAAAGATTTTATTTTTAATATAATATAGCTGATGTGTTCCTTCTTCAGTTATATATGTAGTGCTTGATCTTTGTAAATTAGGAAGTAGTTAGTCCAAGGTTATAAAGACATTATGCTCTATTTGTTCTAAAATAAAAGTATGCTTATGTTACTGAAATTTCAATTGATCTTGAATTGATGTTGTGCATATTAATACACAAATTAACAATTTATGCTATTATGTCAATTGGATAACTAACATTTCCCCAGATTTGCCACATAGAAATTTCTATTTTCTCTAAAATCTATTTTCCTGGGTGTACTACATAAGTGATCTACATGTTTATACCTATGATAATACTTCATTATTTTAATTACTATAATATAATATTATTTAATATATGGCAAATGAAAATTCCTCTTCAAATTTTCTCTACTGCAAACTTAATTTATTGAGTTTTTCTGCCTCTTCTTATCTATTTCATAATAGACAAAACACATTAACCCTTAGCAAGAATAATAAAAGTTATCCCTCCATATTCTTCCCATCATTCCATGCTTTTATTATTCCTCTGTCACAATTTACTACTCTGACATTTATATGAAATTTCAATCCTTAGGTTTATAATCCAAATTAGATTAATCCATTTTAAAGAGGTAAATTCTTGGCATATAACGTTTTCTGAAAGAAAAAAAATCCAAGAATTCAAGTTTCAAATTGCAAGGTATATATATCAGCAAAAATGTCATTTTAATACTTCATAAATCAGATATGTCAGTGAAAGACAGGCAGCAAAGCATGCTAGTTCCTGTGACTTCTAGCTCTGGAGTAAAATATGACGATAAGCTTTATCTCCAACATCTATCTCTTTCTTTCATTTCAGCATATTTAATATTGTTAGTTTTGATTCTTAATATATAAGATAGAGATTGACAATAATAAAGCATTCAACAGTAGATATTTAACAACAACAATAATAATGCCAATAAAAATTAAATAGTAATAACAATAGTGTTCAGAGAATGATGGGAAAGGAAACAAGAAATTAACAGGATGTTCAAAAGTGGCTATTATTATTATCATTGGAAATAGCCATAACGTGATGATGCATTTCTCACACAGAAGTTAAAAATAATGATTTGAATATTATTTCAACAGAAGAAAAGTCACTAGGAACCAAACATATTACATATCTTCAGAATAAATTTAAAAATTAGATTGCCGTAAACTAGTATGAAGTAAAATGGATGGATAGATAGTTGAAAACTAATTAGATACATTCATACATAATTTGCAATTTAAGGTTATTTTGTTTTCATATAACAAATTTATGTTAGAAATGAATACCACCTTATTTCTTTTATTGTTGCTTGTAGTAAAGATGAATACCATAGTTATGTTGGTCTTGAAGCCTATTTTCCATGGTGTATCATGTATGCACATGTGACTCAATGGGGGCTACAGCATCACATGGCAGTTTGGGATTACTTACAAATGCTGCTGCCTAATAGAATGCATATTTAATTTGCAAAAGAACAATGAGCAAAGTTTCACACATAATTTTAATCTTATCTATCAATTTTATACCGGTACATAAGATTATTAGATTAACAATTGGGAAATTTTAATTCTAGTTGCACTAATTGGCTGTGTACACTAGTTGAACTCTGACTCTTTCTGGGTGTAAATTTCAAATTCAACATAAAATGAAAATTTCAGCATGAATGAGTTAGTAAATTAACCTTGCAAGACTGTGTTAGCTGTAAATTTGCATTGTTCTTAACCTTCCTGAAAAATCTCAATAGAATTCATATAATCAATTAAAAAGAAAACTATACACTCATGATTTCATATTTAAAATATGGATGATAAGCAAAAATGATCTAAGAAAAACAATGGTAATTACCACAAAACCCCACAGAAAGAAGTGGTGTTTTGTTGGAACATGGAAGTTTGGGAGAATTAGATTTTACATTTCATCTGCATGAAATTTTAACTGTTCAATTATATGCAGCTCCAAACCTTTAAATAATAATGAAATGGAAACATAATGCTACATAAAATAATCATATACATTTGTCAAGATAGTTTTCTGTAACTATAAAGTCAGGTGTCTGAGTCTTATGATAGTCACTTAAAGAATAACACAGGACTTTTCCTTTTTCTTTAATTCTTTTTCATTTGTTCGTGTTTCCAGCACATAATTATATTTCTTGTGGGTAGTTGGTACATGCACATAATACATCTCGATTCTTTTTTGTTCCCTTTCCCCTTCCCTTATCCTTCCATAGACCTTTTGCAAAATGGAAGGGGACAAAAGGGATTTTCAATTATGTTCAAAGTAGTTAAATTTTATGAAAACGGTGGGTCTATTTCTTAGAGAAATTATTGCAACTGTAATATCACAGTATAATAACAGTAAAGTAATTGTGTATTTCTATGAATTTATCATTTTTCTATGAATTTATCATTTCAAAAGTTCATTAACTGTACTAGCAGGATGGCTCAGTGGTCTAAAGCGCCTGCTTAGGAAAGCTTAGATGGCTGCAGGGACCACAGTTCGATCCTCGGCACCACATGATGCACCAGCCCTGCCCTGAGGGCAGGCTGAGCTGGCCATAAAAACAAACAAACAAACAAACAAAGTTCTAAAAAGAAGTGCATTGACTTACTTTATCTTATTCAATAACCTAACAATCTCAAATTCCAATTTTCTGTTACTTACCACTAAAATTAATGTTTGAGTTTAGAAAATACTAGCACAGTTAATATAAATGAGGCCCAAGATAAAAAAGAAATCCACCAAGATGACCAGGGACATATCAGAGGCATTAATCTCCAACACAATGATAATATGTCATGGTTCAAACTTATTTAGAATTATCATGGATTATCATTGAGTGAAAGATTTGGGCACAATTATGGAAAGCAAAGACCACAAATGTAAATTTCAGTTTCCAAAAATATTAATAATAAATTCCTATGAATAAAGCTGTTAAATTTGGCATTTAAAACGAAAATAAAAAATCAGACGTCTGATCATATTTGGAAAGGAAAATATCAATTGCTAAATGTTCTGGTTATATCCACAGAAACATCATCACAAACTAAAAAGCTATTCATTTCAAGCACCATTACTAGTGTGGGAGAAAATATTAGTATAGCTTGTCTTGACTTTAACATAAAATTGTAAGTTTTTAAGTGACTAGATGCTTTGCATGTGCCAAGAATGAGATTTAAATGGCTAGAATAAATGTGAAATACACTTAGGCTATATCAATGCAATCATAATATCTAAAGTACACTTATTTTTAATCCACTCTGCAGTTAAAAATTTAGAACTTTCTATGTCCCCATTAGACACAGGTATTATTTGGAAATAGAACACGTGTATAAAATAGCTACCCGACTCAAATTTATGGCACCTTCTAATGTTTCTAAGATAAGCAACAGCTTTCTTTATAGAATATTTAATCCTTGTCAAATTTGTGCTTTGACTTTATAGTCCACTAAGCAAAATTGACTTTTGGTGTATTGATGTTTGAAAACAATTTAAAATTTATTATATTATTACAATTTGAACACAAAATTTTAATGTTACTGTGAGCGTATTCAATAAATCACATAGTCCTAACCAAAAATGTGTAGGTATTTATGCACTATTCTTCTTCAAAATGTTATAATTAAAATACTGTTGGTCAAAAAGATCAAATGGGTCCAGGGAGATAGCTCAGTAGAATAAGTGCTTGCCTGGCAAGCACAAAGTCCAGAGTTCAATCCCTGGTACTGCCAAAAAGAAAAAGAACAAATGAATAAAATGAAAAGGATTTTAAAAATCCTTTCGTGGAAATTTGTCTTACTTCCAGGAGGAAAGCAGCAGTGTGACTGCCAGATACCTCTGCCAACTAAAGCACCTGATTAGGCAGGCCCAGCTACCAGGGTTAGACCCCAGTGTGCTGTGCCAGCCCTGCCCCCAGGGCATGCTGAGACAGCAATTCAGACTGGGCTGAGTTTCATGCACCTGCCATCTTGACTTTTGGGGGCGTTAAAAACATGAGGATCACTATGAGTCGAATCTGTGTAGTGAGACTCTGTAGACCTTGTACTAAATACATAACAATAAAAATAAAAAAGAAAGCATCAGTGTCAGGCTATATAGTTAGAAATCCTAGTGTACAGAAACTCTAAGGAACTGAACTGCACATTCCTTTTGTAGGCTACTACTTCCTGATGAAAACAAAGAGTTTCTTTTTTTTCAGGGTTTACCTCTTCAAAAAGTTTAAATCAAAGTAAAGTTCTACCTCAGCTTCCATAAGCTTAGAGAAGTCTGATTCGGATCCAATGTAGTAGGAAATTCCCTTTGATGCTCCTTCTAGAGTTGCACCTCGTATGAGAAGAATAATTAAAACTACATATGGAAAAATAGCTGTAAAATACACCACCTGCCAAGAAAAACACCAAAACTTAGTGTCATATTAAACCGGCATATATAACTGTAGCCAAGTAAACTTTTTGCCAGTTCAGATACTTAAACTAGTGGAGATTTCATAATGGTATTAGTAAGTCCGAACTTATCATACCAAAATTGCTATAATTTATTATTTCTGTCCTCACTAGATTCAAATGATCTATTACAAAATTCACTCTGATGCATGATAGATCATATTTATAAATAATATGCCAATAGTGAGAACTTTGAATCTAATTGAAATGTTTTCTTAAATGTAGTCTTATAGACATGTGTAGTGGTGCAAACCTATAATCCCGGCATTTGGGAGGTTGAGACAAGAGGTTCACAGTGAATTTAAAGCCAGACTGGGCTACAAATTGAAGTTCAAGGCCAGGCTGAACCACAGGGTGAAACCTTGTCTCAACAAGACAAAAAAAAAAAAAATAGCCTTATAAATGTTTGCCTAAACCAAGTGGATTATCTGATTTCAATATATTATTGTAATAAAGGTATGAAGGAAAATTGGTTTAAAACATGAAATGTTTAACATATATTCAGTCTCCAAACAAATAGAAAATTTCTCCTAACAGATATCTAAATCCCATGAAATCTTTAGTAAAGTGCACATAAATACATGCTATCTATTGTTCTCATCATGAAAGTTTAACAGCACACACCGTGATATGCTGTTTCTAAAAACATGAGGGTCCAGCTGAACAGATTGCTGCTCAACCATGTGGATGGTTTTTGATGCATGGCGGTCCTGTATTTGATAACATCCCCAAGGAAATGCTTTAACAAAGTCTCCCAGAGACCAATAAAAATAATTGCCTAGGTAAATGGCCTTTAGTGGACTGTTGCAATATTAACATCAAAAAGGATCCATAGCACTCAGAAATATGCAACTGGGACACATTGGGAAATGTCCATTGGGTTGTGGTTTTCACATTATTTTGGAGGTCTAAGAGCAGGTTTCTTTGCAATATCACATTAATTAAATGCACTAGATGTTGCACTAGAAATCCAGAGTTAATACCCATAGGATTATTGTCCGCCACCATTCAGACTAATTTACACTAGCAGTTAAAAGCACATAAACATATTCCAGTAATTCTAGTCCTTGGGAAGTTGAAGCAGAAGCACTGTTAAAAGTTTTAGGTCAGCCTGGGCTGCATAGTGAGTTCGAGGCTGGCCTGAATTGTGTAGCCAACAATAAACACAAAAAGACACATAAACATCTACTTTTCTTGGTACTGTGAAACCTCACAGAGAAAATTTAATGTTCTCTAAATTTGTCAGTGTATTCTGTGAAAGTTTAAAACTGAAGCAATACATATAGTTGAATATTCTTCAGAAGAACAAAAGTAATGAGTAATACACAAATCCAGTATTAATTTTTGTTTGTGCTGTTTCTAGCAATAGGAGTGATTCTATTTACTTTAACATTCCTATTTCCAAAACTTGTGGTATCTAAAAATGCTATCATTATGGAAAAACCTGAATTTGACAATGCTTGATATTTAACTATAATGATATTGGAAGGTAGTTACAATGCTACCTATTGTGTTTTACTAATTACCTTTCCAGAAGTCTTAATTCCTTTAATTACAGATGCGCCAACTATGATCCATGCCAAAAGAAGACACAATGCTAAATACCATACGATGTTTTCGGTCTCATCTATTCCACTTGAGCGTTGAAGTGCCACTTTACTGAAATATATGAGCTCTTTTATGAACACAGAATTGTTTATCTACAAAACATAGTTAGGTAATATGTTTCATTTAAGGGGAAGCCCTATGAATATTATATACTAATATCAATGTCCTGAGAACCTGTTATTAGTAGATGGTACTATATAAAAGGATAAAACTTCATTAAAATCCCACACTGTAAACATCACAGATCACCACAGTGAATCGAAGTGTCCAAATTCTTTAATAATCCCATAATATGCCGAGTTCTTTTGTTGAGCAAAATTGACCTTATGTCAAATGGATTCATTTGAACCAATATAATATTTTCTCTTTTTTTCCAATATAATATTTTCTCAACTTGAGCTAATGAGTATAATATCTAAAATCATGTCACATATATTTCCTACTATTCCCATTATTTCCATTTTTCAGTCTTTCTGTAAAACTCTATGCTTTTCATTATCAATCTGCACAGAACTATACAATTAATTGTTTCTTCAATGTTTTGGAATATTTGTTTTTGTTTTTGTTTGTTTGTTTTGGGGGGCTTGTAGGTTAGCTCAATTCTTTAAGCATCTCCTTGTTCAAACACAGTCAGGCACAGAGGAATGAAGATCAGTCCTCAACTCCACGTGCCTGACCAGAACCACCCTTAAGGCAGCCTGAGCCAGCCAAAACAAACAACAAGAAAAAAATCTACTTGAAAAAAAAAAAAAAAAAAAAAAAAACCTTCTCAACTTTAGGAACCTCCAAGTTAGCTCAACTGTTTAAGCACATGCTGCGGGAAACCCAGTCAGGACCAGAGGACCACAGTTTGATCCCCTGCTCCCCATGTCTCACAAGACCCCCTTAACGCAGCCCAAGCCAGGCATAAAAAATCTTCTTTAGTGTTTTTATTTTTGTTTTAATTCAGTTTTGGAGACCAGAACATCACCATCCAGACCCCAGACCCATCACCTTCTGGGGAAGCCTGCAGCAAAAATTCCTACAAAAAGGCTGGGAGTCAGAACCTCCCAGCAAATCTAGGAGCTGAACATCTTGCCAGAGAAGCACAGCAGGTTCACTTTCACAGGATGCAACAGGAATAAGCTGAGCAAAGGGCCAGACACAACAAGCCATATCTAGACAAGATCAAACCTGGTAGATTGAGACACCAATTTCAGTAGGTGGCAACAGCATAACAGCACCAAAGCTATACACCAAAGTTCAGAAGTCAGTGCTATACAAAATGACAAGCAGAAGGACCAAGATGCAATCTCAGGACCTGAGCTGACCCAGAACAAATGTAACAGGCACTAGCATAGAAGAAAATGGGAGTCACACAGCTGAGATCTCTGAAATAACAGCACCTAAATAAACAAATACAGAATGATAGAGAAGAAAAGAGATCAGAAATGATCTCTGAAGTAAAAATAAAAAAAAAAGAAATCTCTGAATTAATAGCATTTGAAGTAAAGGAACAACTGCAGGAAAGTAGAGAAGAAGGGAGATCAGAAATAAACTCCGAAGGGAAAAAAAAGAAAGGATAACTATAAAAGAGTGTTTTTAAAGAACACCTAACAAAAATTTAGAAGAGAATACAAAAATGATAGAAACCTTGAATGAGCAATATAGGAAAGAAATAGATGTCATGAAGTTTCAAAGAAACATATAGGAAAATAAACTCTCAATCACAAGCTGGCAATACTACATAAATGTAAGTAAAGATAGAATTTCAGATCTTGAACATTGTTGCAGTCAGAGAAAAGCTAAGAAAGGATCTGTTAAAAATAACTAGGATGCAGGAAAAAGTAGTTCAACAACTACAAGATGATGCAAAGAAGAATGTGAGTTTAATAGGCATCAGTGAGAAAGAAGGAGTCAATACAAATGATACGAAAAGAATATGGCCAGAAGTAATAGAAAACTTCCTGAATTGGGGAAAACAACGTACATTCAGTTAAGAGATGCATACAGAACCCCAAGCAACATGAATCCAACTAGAAACACAACCAGGCAATAAAAGCCAAGATCCCACAAATCCAGCATAATAATATCCTAAAAGCCACTAGAAAAAAGAAACAGATCACATTTATAGAATAACAGCAGATTTCTCTTCACAAACCATGAAGTCGAGAAGAGCATGGAGCAGAGTGCTTCAAGACCTCTAGGAACACAAATTCCAGACAATCCTGTTTTATCACACAAAACTTTCAAGTATGAGGGAGAAGTGAAATAATTCCATGACAAAGAACTGAAGAATTTCATGATTTCAAAACCAACCCTACTCAGACAACTAAAATATATTTTAGAGAGGAACCAAAATGACCCAAATTTCATGAATGAGAACAAAATGAACTCACCAAATAGGGCAATGAACTAAACACAGGAGAAAAAGTAGTGAACAATAATAGGTAAATAACATGTACATCATAAGTCAATTCATTTCCATTATAACCATCAATACAAATGGACTTAATTCACTAATTAAGAAAAGACTGACACAATGGATTAGAAAGCAAAATCCAACAATATACTATAGACAAGAAACACACTTAACTCATAATGAAATAAAAAGGCTGAAAGCAAAGATGGAAAACAATAAAACATGACCCAGCACCTTGGAAAAAAGCTGGGATAACAATCTTGTCCGCAGATACTCTCAACTTCAAACCAAAATTGATCAAATGAAACAAAGAAGGCCACTAAATACTGTTTGGGAGAAAAATTCAAGACAAAGAGGTAATACTCATAAATATATAGATATTCAACAAGGGACCACCCAGATGCATAAGACAAATTTTAGTGGAAAAAAATCTATTATCCAATGCCACAATCTTAACAGGAGACCTTAATACCACTTTCTCTCAAAAAGATAGGTAAAGCAGATTTAAAAAATCAAGAAAGAAGTAGTAGAACTGCACCAGAACATGGAACAACTAGACTTAGTGGACATATATTTAGTCTTCCACCAAGCACTTCTGAACACACATTTTTTCAGCTCCACATGGAACGTTTTCTGAAATAGATCATATACTAGTCTGAAGATCATGCTTAAGTATATGCAAGAAAACAGACATCCCATGCATGTTATCTTACCACAGTGCAGTAAAGCTGGAAATAAATGACAAAAGAAACCACAAAACCCCAGAAATACATGGAAATTAAATAGCACCCTCCTCAGCAATCAATTAGTTTCAGATGACATGATGGGGTATAGAAAAAAGAATTTATCAGTTGTGTCATTAAAAGATAATGATATGGCCCACTGCAGTTGTGGAACATTGGACTGTGTATGCATCTGCTTCCTTTTAGTTCAAAGAGAAGATTTTTTTCTTTCCTTATCAATATCAATTGGAAGGTGTGTCATGCCCACATCCTGTGCTCTGTATAACTATTGTGAGGACAATATGTAGTGTGTCAACTGTTAAAAAAATTAATGTTTATTGAAAGTGTTAATGATTAATTGTTTGATCAATCTTTTTTTTTTTTTTTTGTCTTTTTGAGACAGGTTCTCATTATGTAGTTGAGGCTGGCCTTGAGCTCACTTTTGTAGCTCAGGCTGGTCTCAGACTCGCACCAATCCTCCTGCCTCAGCCTCCCGAGTGCTGGGATTACAGGCGTGCGCCACCACGCCCGGCCTGATCAATTTTATATACCTATAGCTATTAATCTAAACTGATCAGGTGATGAAAATATGTAATATAACCAGTGTTAAATTTTTTAAAAAAAGATAATGATATGAATTTATTGAGGTGAAAAGGTATCTATTATACTTTGATAAAGATTACAAAAAGATATGTATGAAATTGCCATCTTTTATTTTTAAAAATGCACTATTGGGGCCAACAACATGGCTCAGTGGTCTAAAGTACCTGCTCAGGCACCTTGGACAACCGCAGGGACCACGTTTTGATCCCTGGCACCACATGCTGCGCCAGCCCCACCCCTAGAGCAGGCATAGCTGACCATAACATACATACATATATGCATATATACATACATACATACATACATACATAAGTAAATAAATAAATTGCACTAATGAACCAGGAGGGGGCTCCCTAGGGCACAATGAGACAAAGACTGAGACTGGGCATGGGCATGAGCCTATAATCTAGTCCTTGGGAGGCTGAAAAAAAAAACAGGATCACTAAAAATGTACTATTATATAGAGATGTCAAGAAATTGTCTAGAATGATGTTCACTTAGCTGCTTTAATCCATGTCTGGGAATGAGCTGGTGAGCACATTTTTTTTTTTTTGGCTTAAATGTATTTTTTGACTGGTGTTGTCATAAAATGTTGCTAAGTAGACAAAATGAAGAATTGCTCTATATTATCAGCTGGTAAATATGTTAACTAGATTGAGGATAGTAATCATTTCACAACATTCATATGTTATTTTCTTTTGGGGGTAGAAAAAATAAAAAAATAAACAAGAAATTAAGCAATATCTACAATTTAATGGAAATTTAAACACAACCTACAAGAATTTATAGGATGCAATGAAAGTAGTTCTTAGAGGGAAATTTATAGCTCTGAACTCACATATTCAGAAAACAGAATGGGAACAAGAAAATATTCTTATACTGCACCTTGATCTAGAAAAAGAAGATGAAACCAAACACAAATCCCAAAGAATGGATGAAATTATGAAGATTAGAGTAGAAATTAATTCAGTGCAGACAAAGAAAATAATACAAAGAATTAACGAAGCAAAAAGCTGGTGCTTCGAAACATTAAATAAAATTGATAAATGCCTAGCTAAACTCACCAAAAAATAGGAAAGAAAAATCTCAATTTTATGCAATAAGAATGAGAAGGGCAAAATTACCACAAACCCAGTGGAGATTCAGAAGATCATTAATACCTACTTTGAGAATCTTTACTCTCAGAATTGAAGACACGGATGAATTGGACAGATTCCTAGAAAGGTACAATCTACCAAAACTGAATCAAGAAGATATAAGAACTACCGACAAAGAAAAGTCCAAGTTCTGCTGAATTCACTTCTGAATTCTATAAGAAATTTTCAGAAGATACAATCCCAATACTCTTCAAACTCTTCAGTGAAATTGAGAAGGAAGCAGTCCTCCCAAAATTATTCCTGGAGGCAAGGATTATACTGATACCAAATCAGAGAATAGTGCAGCAAAAAAAGAGAACTACATGAACATAGATGCAAAAGTACTCAATAAAATCCTAGCAAATACAACAGAGCAAAACATTAAGAAGGTTACATATCATGAACAGGTACGATTCATCGTAACAATGCAAGAGTGGTTCAACATATACAAATCTAGAAATGTAATATGCTATATCAGTAGAACCAAATCCAAAACCCACATGATCATCTCAATTGATGAGGAAAAGGCTTTTGATAAAGTCCAACACTAATTCATTTTCAAAGGATTACAGAAAATTGGAATAGATGCCCTCTACCTCAATCTGATAAAAGCCACATATGACCGTCTAATGGCTAACGTAATTCTACATGGGACAAAACTGAAGTCTTTTACTCTCAGATCTGCTACAAGACAAGGATGTCCTCTATCATCATTCCTATTCAGTATATAGTTCTGGAATCATTAGCTGCAGCCATTACAAAAGAGAGAAACAAAGGGAATACTAATAGGTAAATAAGAAATTAAACTATCACTATTTACAGATTACATGACACTCTACATGGAAGATCCAAAATATTCCACAAAGAAGCTACTAGATTGAATACGAAAATTTGGTAGCATAGCGGAATACAAAGTCAATACCACAAAACCACTGGAATTTGTCTACACAGATAACAAACACACTGAGAGAGAAATTAGAGAAGCAATATTTTTTACAATACCACTGCAGAACATGAAATAATTATATTAATCTAACTACAAGGGTTAAAACTAAATCCATATTAATATACTGAGCTATAAAAGGCTCAAGTCAAAACTTTTGACATTGCCAGTTCTGCTGACAATCCATTAGTATTATGGACTATTGGAATATACAGACAGCTACTTTCCCGTAGTTCAATGAGAAGATTTGTACTAATAGCATTTAGAAAAGTCTTCATGCCTGCATCTTGTTCTCTGAACCACTACTTTGAAGACAACAGGCATTGTATTAATTATAAAAAATCAATTTTATTATTTCATTTTGAAAAGTAAAAGGCAAAAACAAGAACAAAAATCAGAAACAGGGTTACCTACAATGTGTATGTTGCACATTTTCAGAACAAGAATAGCTGATTAAGAATGATGGATATATTATCTATGTTTATCATTGAATCTGCTGCTCAGATTAACAGATATAGTTATCTAAGATTGGACACATGATTGCATGTTACCTCTTCTTCTTTTCCAGAAAACTTAAATTTTTGTTCTTCTCCCTCTTGTTTTTCTTTTTGTCTTTTTAAGAACTGAAATAAGTAATAAGCCTGAAAGTTATAATAGATAATGTAAAACAGAAAGAAATTGAACATAAGGATTAAGCAACAAAGATGAAAGAATGGAAAAAGATAGGAAAAAAGGCAGAGGGGAAAACATGCAAGGATGTATACAGGATGGCTGAGGTGATTGCATTTAAATCTTCCATCCGTTATTTTTTTTTTAAATAGCAGTTAATGTGTAGAATTTTCACCTTGGTATGCTGATATCTGCGATCTGATCAACTACATCAAGGACAGCAATGTGTAATACAAAAAACAAGGTTGAATGCTTGTGTTATGATTTATGTGTAGTTGTCGCCCCAAAGCATCATGCAGTCAGCATGCAGGGACTTTAGAGCTTGAGACTAACTCATGATCCACTGGGATTATGTGTTTTAGTACTGCTGCCATTATGGATTTTAGTGTTGTTGGAATTATGGGTGTGGTCTAAGGTGGATATCCTGAGGCAGAGAGCCTGAATATAAGAGAGAGAGAGACAGACAGACTGTCTCTGTTGTCTCTGTTGCTTCTGTTTTAATTGTTCCACCATCATGAATTGGTGCACTCTGCCATGTACCTCTCTGTCTTGGAGCCAGCCAAGTATGGACTGAAACCTCCAGTAACTGTGAGCAAAATAAACCTTTAATTCCTTCATTTTAGGTGTCAGGTATTTGTATCTATCACATAACCTAGCAATCTGCCTACTGGGTATATATCAAAGAAACAAACTAAAAAAAAAAAAAAAAAATATATATATATATATATATATATGTATATATATATATATATATATATATATATATGAGAGATATAACCTCCCACATTCTCTGCAACACTTTTCTCAATATCGAAGATATCGAAAAAAACTACAACCTATGTGTAACACAACATATAAACGCATAAAGAAAATATCACACATAATGGAGCATATACTGTCATACAAAGAATAAAACCCTATGATTTTCAATAACATGTATGGAACTGGAGTGTTCTTTAAATTTAAATAAACCAGGCACAGAATCAAAAGCACCACATTATGTCATACATACATGGAATCTTAAGAAGGTGGTCTTATGTAAGTTTAAAATTGAATAACAGTTACTAGAAGTGAGGAAATTGAAGGATAGGAATCGGGAAAAGTTTGACTAGTAGGAACTAAGTTACAGTTAGGTCAGATCAAGAAGTTCTGGTGTATTGTTGTACAGTAAGGTGACTATGATAAGTATGCGTTATGCATTTCAAAAGCTCTAAGAAACTTTTGGAAATTTTGCACAAAAATATGATAAATCTTTAAAGAAATAGGTATACGAAATATAAGTATAATTAAGCTGATACAAACATGTTATCTACAATAATGTGCATAAATTTAATGCTTTGATACATCAATTAAAATAAATCAAAACATATTAGCAAGTTAGAGAGGGCAGTAGAATATGCATGAAAGAGAGTTCACTCAGTATTAGACTCAAACATTTTAGGTAAGGGTAAGGAATAAAGAAGGATGATTTAAAATTAATAAATATAATCCTGTGAACTTATTCTTACCACACAAGAGCAATAGTATGCAAAGTAGATATTAAAAAATGTTCTCATAACATTTTTGCCCTCTAATATTACCCATTGTCCAACTATTATTGAACATTACAATTTTCCCTTATAGATGAAGTGATTTTTGTAAGCCAATTCCTAACATAAGACATCTACAGAAATCATTACAGTCCTTTGACCACTGAACAACCAATTTATAAAAACCACAGTTAATGAAATCCTCGTCTTGTAACTAATTACTTTTCGCCTGAGATAGATAAATATCTGAATAAAATGAACTATAATACCCTATGCCTTCTATAATTTTTTCACTTTATGTTAGTTAAAAAAAAGACAATGAGCAAAGTATCATTATCATATCTTTAAAAATGTTAATAGCACCTTTTAAAAAAAGAATCACTTACTTCCAATACTGTTCACTGGGAAGTTGTCCTGGCTGGTAAATCTCAGTGCCATTTTTGCAGGTAAAATTGTTGGCATGCATCCAGCTCATATTAACTTTGATGACCTCCCCTGTTTCTAGATTTACATCACAGTGAGTGACTAAAAATGACAAAAGAAGAAATATAGAAACAGTTATGTATTTAGATTTAAACGAGTACTTCCTGGGGAGAAAAGATTCAATGGTGAAATATTTATTTAACCTATTGTCTAAATTGTTACTTTGTGAAAGTAGAGTAAAAATAATTCACAAAGATAATAAAATACTGTCATTCAGTATCTGAAATAGAATCTACTATTAAGACAAGAGTGAGTACAATAGTATCTGCCCTTCAAAACTGTAATAGTATTTGTAATGATATCAGCTATAGTATAACGATTGTTTCAGTTGAAGTTTGAAACTCTAAAGAAATTTTCATAGGGGGACTTAACCAGTCTAATCTACATAAGACACACGGATACGTTAAAATTTCTCAAAAGTGTTAAATCTTTAAAACTTCATCCTCTGATGTGGAACCTGGTAATAGCCCATAGTACTGATGCTACATTATCCAAGAGACTGTCCATATGTTGGCATGGGCAGCACTCACTCTTTTCTGAAGCATTTCTCTCCTTCCCAAGACTTAGGCCTGAAAGACATTTTCCTCACCATAGTTTATCATTCCTGGTTTCTCCCAGGAATTCTGATTATATATTCTCTGTTCTGTTTTAGTTTATGACCTATGAACCATTTAAAACTGTACCAAAGTTAGAAAATGATTTAATATTTAAAGCTTATTTATAAAATATTATATGGAGTGGATAATATTTTAAAAATTAAATCAATGAAATTTACCTATGGGTGATCTGCTACAGTTTTGATCTGACCAAGAAGGTGAACATGTTGCCCAGGGTAATGGACTTTGAAAGGAAGCAAAGAGGTAGAAAAGGCTATATGCAATTATGACATTATAATATATTGTCACAAAGATGGATATCAGAACCATTGTAATTCCCACACCTGGAAAAGAGAACAACAAAAACATACTCAAATGAAATTTGTTTTACTAATTGATTATACAATTTCAACTCTATTTCCACAATATATATTTCAATTTTAAAAAATGATTTCAAGAGCTGCTTTCTTCCATTCAATGAGTGAAATCATGAGCAGAGAGAAATGGTACTCGCCAAGTGTATTTCTTTCCATTTTAAAACTATTTTGACAATTGGTTTCCTAAGATATTTCTTCAGTTAGTTAGAAGAGATAATAAGACAGAGGGAAAAGACATATTTGAAGCAATCAAATGCATGGAAAACCTGTATTTATTACATTTTTTTATGTCTGCACATTCCTGTCACATTAGGCACATTGGCAATTTTTAAGTCAAAACTTTAGTCTGTTGGAACATAGACCAATGCTTATACCTTTATGTCTAAGCCTACATTTTGACAAGGGGAAAATGAAGCCCTTGAATTGATGTCTTCAAAAGACACAATGTAGTGTTTCTACAAGTATAGGTAAATAAAATTCTGTTCTTCCATAATGATCTAAATTTAAACACCCAAAATTTAATTCAATAGTTTCAAAATGAAGTTTAGTATATTAAATGCAACTTCTAAGCTTTAAATCAGCTTTATAAATGGCTGCTTCAATCATTCAGTACAATATTATATTCACCTCATTATAAATCAATTTTTGTGTCACACTGAAGCGTTGCCAGATAGTTTTCAGCAGGTAACACGTTCCAAAATGATATTTAATCATTGCAAAGAACAACAGAAGCATTCTTTCAGCTTCAACAGTATCCTAATCTATTAGGAGCATATGAGGAAAAAGTGGTGACCTGATATTCAACTTTCTGAATAAAGATGTTTTTATAAGACATGTAAAGGTGTTAAGACGAAAACTTTACATGAAGTACTTAAAATAAAAGTTCTTGAAATTCAGAGCAAAAGAAATTAATGGATAACAGGTTATATGTTAAAATAATTTCCATCAAGCAATGACCCTAACTCATCCAGATGGCTGACAATGAGAGCAGTTCTACAAAGCACTGTACATAGTTCCAAAGTAAGCCCCAAGGGGATTTGACTGACCTTGGGAGATACAAAAGTTTCATGCTTTGTTATGTATGTCTTGTTTTAAATTGCCCTTAACCAACCAGCAGAAAAGTTTAATCACAAAGTATAAAACATAAAATGGATTAGTATGCTGAACTGTAAAAAGCTTAAATCAACAGCTTCCATCATTGCCAGTTTTACCAATAACCCACTGAAATTATGGAACATTGGATTATGTATACAACTACTTTCTCCTAATTCCGTGAGAAATATTTTTTTTTTACCAATAATGATTAGAAAAGTATCATGTCTACACCCTGTGTTCCATATATCTACTAGGAGGACAACAATATGCATTGAATCAAATACTGGAAATGTACTTACTAACGTGTTTTGAAACTGTCACATTGTTATTACTTATTAAATGCAGTAAAAATTAAAAAAATAATTTCAAGCATGAAATTAGGAAAATACATAATAAAACTGTTACAACCATCTCTCGTGTCCTTCCTAACATTTCCCATATCCTCAGGCAACTTAAACAAATAAAATTAATATCTGATTTATAAATTGTATATTGTTAAACTACACAGAGAAAGTACAAGCAAACTCCTTTGTCTTAATATGCCAGAATATTATCTGAATTTTAATTAATAGACCTGCTAATTTTAATTAGCAGCTGATAATGTAGTTTTCATGTGCACCATGAGTTTTTAATTATAGATCCATTATGGGATGAGTAAATTTAGCTCATTAACAAATTCATCACCTCACATAGTGTTCCAATTTTAGAATACATGCTGTTGAAGCAAGCACACATAGCTACCATTTAGTTTTTGGAAACACTTGATACTTTATATTTTCAAGAGTTCCAATATTTTGTCATAACTATAGCAGCCATACTCTCACTCTTGAATTTACAAAATCATAGATTGTAAGTATTCTGAAGCTATTTCGCCTATCTAGCTATCACCCTATATCCCCTGAACACCTCCCCTTCCTTTTATGTAACTATTCCACCTTCTGATAACAATCATTCTGTTCTCAGGTTTCATGTAATCAAACCTGGGAAAATTTTAAACATTTCTTGACTATGAAGTAAAGAGATCTATATGCATACATTGAACAATAATCACGACGATGGTAAAATTTTAATACCAACCTTGAAACAAGGGCACACTACGCCAAACTAAAATAGGGCCTTGACTGGTAAACTGACCCAATGAACACTCCAGAAAAAATAACGGCAAACCAGCCAACGCCAGCATGATTGCATATGGTATTAGAAATGCACCTAGGAAAGTGAAAAAAAAGTTCTATTAATATTCAAAACCATGATGGTACCTTCACAATAAGAATAATAATGTGAAAGCCTCCTGATACACTGGAATCAGAATGTGCTAAGTCTGGTCCTCAAATGTTTTATTTTCTGTGAGACAGTAGCTGGCTCTCCAACCTTTAGATTTCTTATCTATGAAATTATGATGATAACATTACCTGATGAGATTTTTCCAAATATTAAAGATGTAAGATGTAGGATGTGAGTGTTCCCAAATTTCAGAGATGGAAGGGCGTAGTTTAAAAAGCTGCTCTACAATTTATTATTTATGTAACCTCAAGTAATTTACCTAACCTCTGGACCTTATGTTCCTCATAAAAGTGGATAATAATGTAAACTCATCAGTTTCTGGTAAGAGTTCAAATACTACCCTTACATGAAAACACGTGGCAACTTGCCAAACGTTGCTCAGAGTAGAAATTATTACAATTAAATCTATGAATTTCCAAATAGTTACAAGACTACTCAATGTGAATAAGAACATAATGATTTGATACAAAAATCTGAAATGTCCAGTCGTGCTCATAGCTACCTTTCACTTTCAGAGGAATCAATCTGCTACACCCTTTATGTGGCCCCCTCTCCTTTAATTTAAACCTTTATCATTGTATATTTTTTCTTTGCAATTTTAGGCACAGCACTGCTCACTGAAAGATTTAGCAGACAAAAACTGTAAAGGGCAGAATTTATTTTTTTATTTATTTTTATTTTGTCTTTTTGGGACAGGGTCTGGCTATGCAGTTGAGGCTGGCACTGAGCTCACTTTTGTAGCCCAGGCTGGTCTCGAACTAGCACCGATCCTCCTGCCTCAGCCTCCCGAGTGCTGGGATTACAGGCGTGAGCCACCACGCCCGGCAAGGGCAGAATTTAAAACACATTAATATTCTGAAAGGTTGAGAAAGTTTTAATAAAAATGACGTGTGAATTAGTAAACAAAATATGTTTGTATTTCATATGTTTTATGTACTCATATTAATGCTGTCCTCAACTACTTTTCATAATATAGTCCTGTAACACTGTATCTAGAAATTCTATATTTTGCAACTCTCAAAATAGATTTGTTTTCAAATACTTATATTAAAGTTGCTTTGCTTTAATGCTAACCATGGAAGAAGCAATTAGACCATGGAGAAAAAAATGCATGTACACATGATGCAGCAAGTACACCGTCATTACATAAGTAACTGGAGTGTAAGTACTACCACGGATAAATATGAAGAAAAGTAAAACTAAATATCTTCACTTATTTATTACTCTAAACAAAAGTTTATCAGCCCAGAACTGGCTCATACTTTGAGGCAGATGATTCTTCCATTTATCTTCACATAGTTTTTCCCACCCTATCATTCCATTATTAATAATAACCATGATTGTCAAATGGTCAATATAATACAATTAGTAACCATGGATGACATTACACCTTAACATGGCATGACACTTCTTTTGCATAAACTACTAAGAATCTACAAATTCAAATGTTTCCAGATTTTGGTTTATTTATTTGTTTGGTTGGTTGATTTGGGTTTTCTTAATGTATTTAGTACAGGGTCTATAGGATCTCACTGTGCAGATCAGATTCATACTGATCCTCCTATAAATTGTTCAACCTCCCAATCACTGGAATTACAGGCATGCGCCACCACACCCAGTCGCAGTCAATGACTCAGTGCACCCTGGGGGTGAGGCCAGCACAGACCTGCACCTGCCTGACAGGTGCTTTAGTCCCCCTAGCAAACTGGCAAACCCTGTTTCCGGATTTTTAATACTAGTTTTCCAAATCTGACTATATTTTAAACCCAGTCACAGCTGACGAGTTTGAATTTCATATTCTTCTCAAGGGAGGACACAACAATCAAGAGAATCTGGATTTTTTTATTACTTAATGATGAGATACTTAACCCCATACTAACTTTTAGGGGAAATGAAATGATCAAGCAAGAATAGCATATAACAAACAGTAGTATTTCATTTGGGATGTATTTTTAAATTCTCTATTAAAAGTAGTTCAATACTAACCTAGAAATGTATGAGACATACTTAGTGTTGTTCTCAAAGTGTAGGGAAGTTCTTATTCTAAATATGAAAATAAATAACTAAAAATAATTCTATTGCTTCTTTTCAATATACTGAACCTTTGCACATAGGCAGCATGACTGTGATTTCGATCTCACTTTTCAGGTAACACACTAAATGCACTGCTAAATGTGCTATTTGCTGTAAGCACAAGTAAATAAAATGCACTGCAAGTAAAAAGCTGTTACAACATTATTAGTGGATTGTGTAATTTATGTTATTTCCCTTAGCATGACACCTCAGTTACTTTTCTACTTGTTGTTATACAACTTACCCTAGTGACTGCAATATGTAAACAGAATTGTTTTGCTAGAACAAAAAAAAACCTAGCCCTCAGCTGAACTCCACTGCACTTTAAGAGAATCTTTTATATGGTCAGTATACTTTGGAAAACATATCACCTAAAAGATTAACCTTTTATTTATCTTTCAATTATTTTTCCACACTTAAATTTACACAAATGTAATGTTTATTCTACTAAATCAAACCATTTTCTTGAATTTCTGAGTAGAACTTAATATCCCTGATTTTCCCTTAGATTCATCTATAAATTAAACAAAGCATCAATCGAGGCTGAATATATTTTCACAGAAATATGCATAAGTCTTTGAAGTACTTCCTTAGGATTTCATGAGATGTCAAATCAGAATCCCAGAAGTCTAAAGCTTTTATGAAGTGTACATCTGGGAATATTTTGAAGCTGGATTACTAATCTGAAATAGTAGTTTACAGTCCAATAATAAATTTAGTACATTTGCTGCTTCTGTTCCATTGTGTACTTTTCTTTATCTCTCAAAATGCCCTCAGAAACCATATGGTACCCCAATGACCAATAGAGGAAATGCAAAAATGTCAAGAGGTTACCTCCACCATTGCTGTAGGCCAGATATGGGAAACGCCATATATTTCCCAATCCCACTGCATATCCAACCATAGACAGAAGGTAATCTGATTTTTTTGACCAATTACCACGGTCCTGATTCTCATCATGTTCATCATTGTGGAAGCGCTCAGGTAAAGTCATCTTTCTCTGAGGAGAGAAAAAATAACATACGATCTTTCTACTATCACAAACCCCAAAGAAGCAAATTTCACAGAAAGTGAGTAGGAGAAAGAACAAAGCCCGAACACTGTATTTAACAGGAAAAAAATGGAGTTGAGGATGTTTCTGCCTGTACACATTTACATAACAGTTGCTTGAAATAAAAAATTCTGTCAGTTAATATTTGTACTATCCCTTCAGCTGAGATCGTCCAAATGTGAATGGAAATGTTATGTGTTGTGTCAACAAGAAGTGCAAGAAAAAGTGGCCAAATCAATTTTCAAATACAAAAGTTTTAAGGATGAATTACAAAAAAATCACTACTATTTGAGATTTTAACAGATCTGTGAAAAGAATAAAATGCATCTTCTACCGCAGTTAAAAAAATGTACAGCCCTTAATTTTATGCTTCAACTTCTTGCATGCTTTGAATTAAAGGAAGTTTAACTATCTTCCTTGTGTTGGAGCAAAATAAGTCCTTTCAGAAAAGCCACAGAAACACATACAGAGACAAGTGCTCTGTTCCATCTGGGAGGGGGGATCAGCTCTCGCTCCACTGCTGGGGGTGGGAGTTGAGGGCTTTCCTTGCACCCTGTCAGCTGCTCCGAGGGATGAAATCTTCCTCAGATGAGATAAGCATAGTGCATTTTTGTGTTTCCCTGCAGCATATGGGCAAAGTCTAGAAAAGCATGAGGAAAAAGGTTCTTTTTGGGGACTCGCAAAGCAAAGCTGAGGTGGTCCTAAGTTATCTGGCTAGCAACACAAGAGCTATTCTCTCTTCCTTCTTCTCTATGGGGCCACTTTAGGTACATTTAAAAATAGTTAAGCAGAAATTTGAAGAACAGAGAGCAGCGACAGGAAGGGGAAAAAAAGAGATTAACCCTCCCTCTTACGCATTCTCTAATTATGTGCTCCATACCTCCTGCAACTCCCAGACCCCTACCTCTTAGACTCCTACCTCCTTTCTCTTGCCCTTCAAAAAGCTCGGGCACTTGAATTTGTCCATGGTTCACTGACTCTGCTTGCTCCACCTTGCCTCTTCTCACAGTCTGGCTGAGCCTGACTGGTAGCAGGTGCACACTCCTCCGTTGTTACCGGTGGTGAGCCACCTTGCCCAGGGGTGTGACCATTTATGGAGGAATGACCTCCCCACCCCAGCCCTGTAGTGTCCATTACCGGAAGGGACCAAAGTAAGGCTCTGGTTTCCCACAGGTAATCTTGCATGTAGCAATTCCCTCCCTTGGCCCCAGGAAAGGGCGGGGCTGTGAAGGAGTGGAGCAGCCAGAGCCCAGATGACAGCTTTTGACTCAGAGCTGTGAAGGTGCCTTAGAAATCCTGTCTCCTTTCCTGAGTTTCCCACTTCCTTCTCACTTTGCCTCTCAGTGGAGTCTCTGTCCTGAGGCCAAGTGTGGATCACGCTGGTGCTGGAGGCAGAAAGGACACGGTCTGTGATGTCCATTCTGCTCACGAACATTCCTCTACACAAAGAATCTCCCACTAGGTGCATTCCCAAAGTTTCATCCCTCACTAGAAAGTTTCTTATCTCGCAGGGCAAATGCTGTTCCCAAAAGAAAGCCCCTGAATAAGGCATGTTAAAAACAGCCAGCTAAGATAATATTACTCAGTTGGCTCTGCCTGAAAAGACCGACTCTGAGTCTATGTCTCAGGCTTCTTTCTCAGCCTTTGGGACAATTTTGCCTCTTACAACGATGGCTTTGTGTAGTATTTCAAAGACATCAAACACAAACAAATTATTGAGCAGGTTTATAGGAAATTCTAACCCTAACAAATGATTCCAGTCTGCAAGAATGGTGAGACAAAGTAAATAAAGAATCATCTCAGCTTTAAGAGGCAGGAAATATTCATTATAATGTTGTTTACCTATATAGAACTTTTTCATGAAAAACTTGAAGTATTTAAACACAAGCTATGTAGTAAGAGATGGTCGCAATGCCATAAAACACTGTGTAAATCCATGCGTACAGAAGAATCAGCAGGGATATAAATTCTATATTTTATCTATAGCTCCTTTGTTCCTTACTGGATGATAAGAACTTTCCATTTGCAATGGAATAATGGCCTTCAGAAATCTAGTGAGTTAGGAGAAAGTTCATGATGCAATTATGGGAGTTTGTAAAAGAATATATTAATCAGTTTAACCTAAATAGATCTTGAATATCAACATCTATTAGGGAAAAGAGGGAAAAGGAGAAAGAGAAATTGAGGAAGGGAAACGAGAGGGAGGGAGGGCAGAAGGGACAGAAATATTAACAGTGAAGAAATTATTAGCATACATAGGAGATGGAGCAGAGTGAAGGGTATATAAACCAGTTTTTAAAAGATTGAGCTAAGAAACAAATCCAGCCCCAGTTACTAAATTACCAAGGTTTCATAGAAAGGAAAGTAACCCACCACAGGCCACTTCAAACAGTTGGTAACTGAGGAAACAGAAAGAGAACAGGAATGCTCGGGATACAGAGGCTGGGAAAATGGAAATCCAGAGTTGGTGATAGGTAGAGTGGAAAAGCAACAATTTTTCCAGCCTGTTATACCGTGGAAAATTTTAATTACCTTTGACGTTGAGAACTTGAGGATAATATTTAAGAAAAAAGGCATTCTAAATAACTTACCTCTTTTTTTGATGGGGTGTTATTCTCATTGCCATGCATGGCTTTTCATGTCATGGTCCCTGTCCCCCACTTATTATCTTTTGCTGTTCTTCATGTCAAGCTCTTACTCATGTGTCACTTACATTGTACATGTTATGTCTTGCCTCTGTGCCTGTGTGCATTCTATTTCTTCTGGAAATGCCCATCCTATTTATAACTTAGCTAAGTATTCCTTTAAGACTCTGCTTAAGTGTCATCTTTCTAGGTCTTTTTCTTCTGTATTACCACAGACCAGGTTTTAATGCTTCTCTTCTGTGTCCTTATACTACAATCTATTCTTTTCACATTGAGTGAAATTATTTTCTCAGAGTCATCAACGCTGTTAGTTCTCTGAAGGCAGAAGACTACATTTAATGAATCTTTAAAGTACAAGTTGTACAAATTAACAGGTTATTATATGCTTGTAACATATGAACATCAAAATGTTAAAATCAGAATGAACTTACTTATCTCCCCAAATGTTAACTCTTTGTGGTGAAAATATATATATTTCACCACAAATATAAAATATAAATATTACTTCTTTTAGCTTTTTTGAAATTCACAGTACATAATAGTTATCTGTAGTCACTATAATGTGCACTGGTGCTCTAGAATTATTTGCCCTTATATACTTACAATTTTTAAAATGTAAATGAAACTCATTTCATTTTTCAAGTAGTGTTCTTAAGGTACTAGATCTTGGTAAGCAATGCAAATTACTATAAGTCATCTCAAAAACCAGTTTTGTTTAACTTTTTAATGACTTGTTTAAAGGATTCAGCCTATCCTAACAGCATACATTCCTTTAACCATTCCACTTTGAGTTAGTAAAGGCTCATATTTCTTTGGAAGAAAGCAAAAAAGTGTTGTTGACAAGCACTAACACGCAGAAAACCTTTCAAATAACTCTAAAATTAACAACCATGTTCCCCACACGTTTGCAGTATCTAGTTATAAAAACAGAAATTTATCAATCCATCCTCTCCCTAGTAGTCACTGTTCTGCCTTCAATTTATATGAGGTCAACTACTTTATTCTCTTCCTGGATGAATGATATTCCATGGTGAATAAGTATTGCAGTTCTTTATCTGCTCAGCAGATGGTGGGCACTTAGGTTGCTTCCACTTCTTGTTTCTTATAAATAATGCAGTCATAAAGGCAAAAGCACAAATGTCTTTTCTGACAAACTAGTGTCTTTTCCTTTGGACATATAGAATAGCTGGACTATATCATAGGTCTATATTTTCATTTGTTGACAACTACAGGGGAACTGCATTAAGAACCATTATATTAGAAGAACCTATCTCAGAACCTCATGCAGAATAAGTACTCAGTAAATATTTATGAAAATATTTGATTCATATTATTTAGTGACTTTGCTATTAAGAGAGAAGAATTCACTTCCCAGAGGTCATGGGATATCAGAAGACTACTTACTCCTCTATGACATCTGACTTTTTATTAATAAGCAAATTGGTTGGTGAATTGTTTTATTTGGAAACTGAAAGAAGTATAGAAATTCAGGAGGAAAATAACTACATAGATTCAGTCATAAGCATATGAATGATTTGGTGTAGTATATCATCAGATTCTACTAATTTTTTTACTTCTGCTATTCTACTAATTTTTTAAATAACAAGACATAAGGCTGAAGAGGTAAAGTGTGGCCAAATATGGGTCTTGCCATAGAGAACTGAGCCGTGGCCTGATGGTCAAGAATAATGTCATGGTTAACTTGGTAATAGCACATGAAAAGCTATACTTTAATTGTGAAGAAACAAGTTAAATTTATAATTAGTGACCCCATTGACTGAGTTATGCAATGCTGAACTTTTTAACAGTAGGTCACTTCTTGCCTGAAAAACATTGAACTATAAATTTGACTAGCATTCTTGTAAAACCAAATGCAATATTAGTAGTACAAATATTTATTTAGGAGTAAGTCTTCAGCAACTAAAAATTATATATATATATATATATATATATATATATATATATATATACACACACACATATATATTATATATATATCATATATATATCATATATATGTATATATATGATATATAGAGAGACAGAGACAGAGACAGAGACAGAGATAGAGATATATCATGGCCAGCTCAGCGTGCCCTGGGGGTGGGGCTGCTACATGATGTGGTGCCAGGGATTGAACCACAGTCTCTGAGATTGCCTAAGCTTGCTTAAGCAAGCACTTTAGACTGCTAATCCATCTCACCGGCCCAACAACCAAAACTTAGCTTATAACTATGATTTAATTCAGGAAGCAAAGTTAAAAGTTGATCCAATTGTTACACCCCAGTTTTTCTACATTTACATCATTAACCATAGAAGTAGCTTCAGGCTTATTTTTAGTGAATAGAAAACACATTACCTAAAATATTTCTTCTAAATGTTTGAATAAGGAGAATTTGTGAAATGAGAAGGTATTTGCATACTCTTGTGAAACCCAATGCCTGATACTTTTCTATCACCTATTGCAAGAGCTTCTTCAAATTCAGCAAATGTGTATCTAAACAAAAAAGAAGTGCTATATTTTATAAAATTCCTGATAATAGTAAATGTGTATACATGAATTAGATATTTACAGTTTTAGTATCAGACATTAACCACTTCATTAAATTGTTAGACTCTACTAAGTTATAAAATTAGTGAATTATTTCCAGAAAGCTTATTTTATTTCCAGAAAACAAGGTTTATTTAAGAAAGAAGTCAGGGTGGAAGTTTGGTTTCGTGGTAGATTTGACCCTTAGCACAGGAGGAAAAATAAACTATTCACATACACATTTTTGTTCCTGATCAATAATTTCATACTTGTGCTTTTTAAGCAAGGAAGGTGAAGCTGTTAAATTTTGTAATTATTTTCACAATTTATGCTCTCCTCAGCACTGCAACATATATTTTAAATACATCAAATAATGGCTAGAACGTGATATGCAGCTTTATGTTATGTCAAAGTACTAATTTTACATTGTAGTGTGAAATACATAGTGAAAGTACACAAATCACTGGTATAGAGCTTTCTCAAACATAATCCTCTTAATCAACTGGCAAAAAGTTCAAGAAATAACATTATTGGAATCCTAGAATATCCTTAAATGCCTCCAAAATCTTAATCCCTATCTTAAGTTTTAATACCATTGTTAGGTTTTTCAGTGGCATAGTAAAGATAGGAGGGTACATCCTGAGGGGATTTGACTGACCTTGTTGGATACAAAAGTTACATGTTTTGTTATATAGCTCTTGTTTTAACTTTATCTTAATCATCCAGCACAAAAGTTTAACTACCAGGTATAAAAAGTAAAGCCATATTGGTATACTGAGCTGTGAAAGGCTCAAGTCAACAGCTTTGGACATTGCCAGTTCTGCTGATAATCCACTACTATTATGGACTATTGGACTGTACATACAACTACTTCCACTTAGTTCAGTGAGAAGAAATAGTTGTACTAATAATGTTTAGAAAAATTATCATGTGTGCATCTTGTACTCTGAACTACTACTATGAAGACAATAATGTGCATTGCATTACTATTGCTGTCTTACTAATTTGTTTTGAAACAGTCTCATTGTTATTTCTTTATTATTAAAATTAAAAAAATTGAAAAGAATCCTTAATTAACTCTGAAGACATGGAAAAGAATGAAGGCAGATGAAGTAGATCCTCTGACCTGAGAGAAAGAAAACTGTGACTTTTATATTCTTTTGCTAGGGGTGGAGTTAAAGGGTCAGTTCAAATTACATGTAAGGAGCTGATTGGCTCTCTCCTGTGTTTGCAGGAAACATTAGAGGATATATTGTATCCAGGACAGGTTGAAGAATAAGGAAGAAGTGGCCAGTGGGAAGGTAAACTATTATTTTAAGAACTTCAGCCATGTTAGATGACCACCATAATTTGCCAATTCATACTTAGGCCAGAACTTAGCAACAATGCTTTTGAACTTTAATAAATGGAATGTCATGATACAGTTTAGTGTCCAACAACATTTGGATCAATATTATTTTGGAAATTCTACCATTTTGCTATATGTACCTGAGATCATCTATTATCATATCATATACTATTACAACACATAAATTTACAAGTACTAACAAGCTGCTCAGCTACAATTTTACTGATAGATATTTAAGCTATATCCATTTTGGAACTCTTTCAATATTCTCAGTATATGAACTTTCCTTTCCCTAAGTATCTCTGTCAGGACATACTGAAGGTAGATTTCTGAATCGTAGAATTTAAAATCAACTTCAGTGGATGTTACCAAACATTTCAAATTTATGCTCCAAGCAGCACTACTACATACATTTTTAAATACACCAAGGGATGAACTACATATAGAAAGGAAGGAAGAGAAAACAAGGGTCAAGTAGCTTGAAGGGAAAGAACAGCTATTTATGTACTAAGCTACATATTGTGTTGAGTGCTTTATATTTATTGTAGTATGCTTTAGTGGTAGCAACTACTATATTCTTCATTTTACTAATGAAGTAACAGAGACTCAAAAATGCTAAATGACTTTCTCAAATTCAAGCTACTAATCACAGACTGGTCTGTAATTTGAATTTGAGGTGATCTGGCTCTAAAACCAAGGGTATCAAATCACTTGACTATAAAAAGTTAAAGACAAAATGTTAGAAAATGTTTTGTGGCATTTCAAGTGCCTAGGGCTTCATATCTCATAAATACTAATGATGATATGAAATAATTATGCATTATTTGACCCTGCATACCTTATAGTATGCTACACATGAATTAACTTCTGTGTAAATGCTTGTCTTAGTTATTTTCTCTTCACTAAAATACCCAACATTCACAACTGTGAAGACTAAATGTTCACTTTGGATCACAGTTTCTAGAGGTTTGAGTTCATGGTACACTGAGTCCATGGCAAAGAAGAATTATGCCAGAGAGAAGGAGAAAGAGGTCAAGAGAGGAGATGAAAGATACACACTCTTAGTCCAACCTTCCAGTGACCTATCTCCTCCCACCACATTTCAACTTCCAACATTACATTTCTTTTTCATGATTTTTGGGATAGTGTCTCTCTATGTAGTTCAGGTTGGCCATAAGCTCAGTATGCAGCATGGGTGGGTGTTAACTTCAAGGCAATCCCCGTGCCTCAACTTCCCATGCGTTGAGGTTATAGTCATGTACCATCACACCTTGCCAATGTCACATTTAGTGATAAACTAACCCACTGAGTATCATATCCTCATGATTGAATCGCTTCCTCAAAGCCCCATCTATGAATTTATAATTAGGAAGAAAACTAGATATATACATGAAAAACGCCTCTTCTCTAAGATTTAATAGACTCATCTGTATGCCTGTAAAGAAATTATAGTTTAGAAAATGTGTATACTACCTTCACTGATATATCTCATGTTGTTTGTTTACAAGGATTACAAGCAAATGGCTGGGATTAAGGATTTTTGAGAGAGTGGATATTCACTGCTGGACACTGAAATGAAGGCTGGATTTTAATGGCTATAGCTTGGATGCAAGCATAGATATATATTAGTTGCTAAGGCATAAAAAGCACACAGGGTTTGGAGCCTGAGATACACTTAGATGCTTCACTATCATATGCGATATACCTTACATCCTAAATACCTTTAACCAAGGCAAATCTTTAAGATGCCATAACTGAACCAAATCGGCAGTAGAGCAAATTTGGCCTTTTCATTATTTTTAAAAAGAAGCAAAAATTTCCCCCCAGTTCAGAGAAAGTTTTCATCAGTATAGAAATATTCATCATAGTGAAATATTAGATACATGGCCACTAGAGCCACCCTTTAAATTATTGAAATTACCAAATACATATTTTAATTTAATCTGGTTATCTATGACAATGGTGCATAAAAGAAGAGAAATTTTTAGCCTTAACCCTGGATGCACTGGTACTCTTTTCTTTTAAGTACATTTATTTATGTATTTATTTATGGAACTGGAGACTGAACTCAGGCTCTAGCACTTTCCAGGAAAGTGCTTATTGTACTGAGCTATATCCCTGGTCCTTCTTGTAAGTATATTGCTGTAAACTATGCTTCTCACTGGTTTGTATACACAATAATGAAGTTTGATAGGATATTTGACACAAATTTCAAATATCAATCTTTTCATAAATCAGTGCTTAATCTTTTGCTTTCACACTTAAAGAAACCACTCACTTCTTATGACCATGGAATTAATTAGTTCCTGTTACTTCTTAAATAAAAGGAAGCATAAACATAATTACATTGTGAAAGCTAGCTGAAATCCACCTCTAGTCCTATGAAGTCATAAAATCAAAGAATAGTTATGTTAATACTGTCTTTGTGTATAGACATTTTGAAAGTCTTCTTGTAATTAAAGTTAAACTATATTGCACACGTTCTAAAACAGTGGAGAAGGAAGTGCTGCAAGCAAAATCGATCATGTGTACAATCGCTATTTTTCCTTGCCTCACTGAAGCACTTTAGTGTGAAAGTAAGATGCATAAGAATATGTAATGTGTGAATCTTATTTTGTAATTCTTTTCTACTTTATCATTCACACTGGTGCTAAAAATGACATCTAGAAAGTTTTCTGAGGATCTTTCATCCATACCTTCTTTTATTACTGAATATCATGGTAACTGTTTTTGTTCATATTTTAGTACCATCAAGTAATATTGTTCCTAACAATAATAGTATGATGGTAGCAATAATACTAAAACCATCACCTGAACACCACCTGTATGTTTTGGTATAACTACTGTATGTTGTGCCCTCTATATGTGTTATTTGCAATCATAATAATTCTACCACACAGGTACTAATATTATCCGCATTTTTGTACATAAACCAACAGACACAGAGAATAAAAGTAACTTGTCCAAAGTTATCAGACGGGAAATCGTAGGGGTAGTATTCAGATCTAGTGCTATTAACAACATCCAAGGTTTTCTTAGTTATAATATTGTGGGATGGTTCTTCCCCCCTCAGCATTTCTTATTTATTGCTTTCTGGCTCCTCTCCATACTTTTCCTTCTTATTCTCTTCTTCTTTCTCTTTTTACCTCCCAGTCCAGCCTCACTGTAGGGGATTTCTAACTGGTAGTCAAGTTATTACACCCAGCTAAATTAAACTAGTGTGGGGCTCGGTGTGCGGGGCTGGTCACCTGAAGATGGCTATCAGCAGCATAAATGCAGAAAAGGAGAAGCTGCCAAAATGGCGGTTAGGGATGCTGTTTGGAGAATCTGTTTGAACTTTTGGGAGTTGCTAGTTCTCTTGGGCAGTCCTGCCCAAGCCCAGCCATGTCATGCTGGCTTCCTGATGAACTTTAGAGAAGTTTGTGTCCTCATCTTGAGCATCACTTTTTGGTTCTGGAAGGAAAGATGGTCCGCTGCTCAACCTCATGGAGAAGCTTGTCATGTTAGCTTTCTTGATTACTTTTTGTTTGTTTGTTTTTGCGGGACCACGGATTGAACTCAGACCCTTACACTTGCTGGGAAAGCACTTATTCTACTTAGCTATTTCCCCAGCCCCTAGCTTTCTTGATGAGAGCTCAGGTTTCCTCATCACTGGAGGAGCTCATGACCTCACTGCTTCTGAAGATGGCTGTGGTAACTTTGGGGGAACTCTGATGCTTATCTTTAGTGTTGTTTCCTGGCTCCGGCTCAGATCCCTCAGCCTGCCAACACAGATCCTTTATACCACTGGCATAAACGCTCTAGCTTCCACCATTGACCTTTGGGCCTTTCCAGCACAGACCTGTAAAACAGGCCTGCATGAGACTTTTTTGTGGGTTCCAGGTCTCCAGTTGGAGTTCTGAGAGACATTGTTATGGGCTCTAGGTTTTCAGCTAGACTCATAAAAGATATTAGTATCCAGGCCCTTAGCTGGATTCTTTAGTGTTTAGTTTGTGGACAGATTTCCCGTACACCTGTGTATGATTCTTGGGTGATTCCTTATAGAATAATATTATGAAATGAGTATTATATTATATGGCTCCCCTTACAAAAATCCCAAAGCATGACACTAACCCAGTCCTTCTAAACAATCTTCCTTTTGTATTTTTGTCTTTTTGAGACAGGGTCTCACTATGCACTTCAGGCTGGACTTGAGCTCATGTTTTGTAGCCCAGGCTGGTCTCGAACTCACACTGATCCTCCTTTCTCAGCCTCCCAAGTGCTGAGATTACAGGCGTGCGCCACCATAGCCGGGCAATGTTCCTTTTCTTAACAGGCTCCTTTCTTGCCACATTCAGTCAACCACTTTTTAAAACCCCAAAAATCATTAGTCCACACCCCTATCCTGAACTGATGACATCGGGCAGATAGCTCAGGGCTGCACTAGAGAAATTTCACTCAGGAGTCTGCTCCACAGAGAATGGCTGATTTGGTATATAAGCAAAGTAGACACATTTGAGAGGCTTTCCTATGTATAATCAGAGGTTGTTTTATGAAACCAATAATAGGATCTCTTGGCCAATGGCTGTGGAAGGGACAAATTACAAATGAAGTAGAGTTACATCTTAATCACTATCCGTGTAGTTACTAACATCAGTAGGATGCAGCAACAAGTTACTGATTCTCAGCATTTCAAGCTGCCATTAGTCTATGTGACTAGAATACTATTGTTTTCGAGTTGAGTAGTGGTGATACACCTGCCCTGTAATTACACAACACCTCCTAATGCCTCAGTGTGGATTACAGCTGACTCATTTGTTTAGATATTTGTGTCTAGAAATGAAAGTACCTATGTGATTAATACTGGCAAATATTATTTTAAAATGCATAAAAACATAGCTTCTTACATAACACTTTCCTGTTAAGTGCAATTACCAACATGAGTTTCACATTCCAGGGAAGTACAGAGATTGAAGTAGGTGCAGTGTGTATTAGTCCTACTTTCTAAATACTTAAAAACAAAGTGAAGTTACACAACTTTTCTTTTTATTTTAAACAAGACAGAAACAAAACCTAGAACAAATAACAAGAACAAAGATAGAAACAAAACAATAAACAACAGTACAAATGGCACAGAATTTCAGGACAATGAAGTATGAACAATATTATGTATTGTTATCATCAAATTTGTTTCTCAGACTACCAGACATAAATATGCAAGACTGATCTACAAAGCACACACTTTTCATTTCAATGAACCATAATTTTCCTTGTCCTTTTTACTTGTTATTTTCTAATTTATTTTAAAGAGCATAGTAATAATAGATAAGATATTAAAGACAGTATATATTTAAATGGACAAGATGAAGGGAAAAAAAGATAGGGAAAAGTAAGGGGGAAAATCATGAAAGTATATAAACAGGATAGCTGAGAATGTACTACTAATTTCTACCAGTTTGTTTAAAGTAGTATATAATGTGTAAAATTTTTAGTATGACCAACTGTATAGGCTAATATCTATAATCTTAGCAACTACATTGAGGACAGCAATATGCAATATCACACAACTTTTTGATGATAACACAACTTCTTGATGAAAAGAAAACTATGAATCCCAACATTTGACACTTTATCCTGACACAGGTATCAAATTCTAGTACTCCTAGGGGCCAAGGACATAGCTCAGGAGCACAAGTGCCTGCCTGGAAAGTGCAAGGCCCTAAGTTCGATCCCCAGTTCCACACAAAAAAAAATCTAGTACTCCTGACTAAAATATTACTTAGGAAATTTTTGAAACCTATATTGATATTCAGTTTATTTAACAGTGAAAGACACAAATATGAAAATTTGTTCTGATTAATACCTTACTAGGTTGTGTTCACCTTTTTTCCATCATTTGAAAATATCTTAAGCATATTCTGTTGCTTCGTACTTACATTTAGATTTGTGGTATTAAAAAATCCAAATAACCTTTCTTTCTTTAGGTCTTCCTGTCTTAGCAGATTCAAATGACCACTGTTTCTTTCTATTCTTCTAGAAGACAGATGGCAACTGAACCTTATAGATTTTTTTCAATGATACAAACAACCCACTGCCTCACATGAGGAATAGGTTTGTCACCACTGTTCTAGCAGATTGATAACTGGTTTTCTATAACACAGTAAGGCAATTACTGTCCCTAATCATATGATTATATTTAAAAATGACTTCAAAAATACAAAAATTCCCAACACACGAAAATGAAAAGCGTTGGAGGAGATGTAATTGCTTATTACCCTGATCTGATCATTACATATTGTATGAATATTCCAACTCATCATGCCATATCCAACAAATATCTACAAATACATATAAATGAAAAATGTAACCAATAGCCCATGTATTATAACATGTGTTATTTCTGGGCCAAAGTACTGTGGTCTCCTCTACTCTTCCACAATACTGCTATACTTCCTCTCCAAGAGCCTGGCATGGCAAATAAACACAACCCATCCTTTCATTCCTCCCTCTCTTTCAGAATCCCTTTCCCTTCTGCTGCATTGAAGCAGAGAAGAGTTATTGGTATAAGCAACACTCAGCTATCATTGCATTTCTGGCTGTGGATAGTTAGTCATCAATACTACGCACATGACAGGTACTTAAATCATTGGTGAGTGAGGGGTCCTCTGGAGCTGTATGGAGAGGTGGTTTTCTCTAAATTGTACTCAGTAACCTCTTCCCAGCTCCCCTCTGCTTCTTCCTACAGTAGATTTTCACAACGTTACTAGTTTCCAGGAGCACTTTCATTGATTGATAGCCCTCTTGGTAACAGACTGACAAGGATCCTCAAGCCTAGCTGCCTTTGGTAATATCTATTTGACCAATGGAAAATGAATTAAAACTGTATGTGCCAATTTTGGAATTCAGTATACTCTATGCCTTTTTCTTCTTTTTTCTTTCATCTCTCTTCCAATATTCTCTGATGTTCTGTAATTGTCATAACCAATAGAGACCATGAGATAAGCAGAGGTTAAATCAAAAGAAAATAATATCCTATTGTCTCGGTTTACAGTCCCTGAAATTTCTGGCATTACATATTGTATGAATATTCCAACTTGAAGTCTCCTCCATTGTTGGTTTCAGAGTTTTTGTCTTATCTCTCTTTATGAAGAAAGGAGAAAACTATAACAAGTCATATATATTTTTCTTTTGTAATTTTTCACATAATCCACATAATCTTCCCCAAAATATATGAAATAGGTAGCAAAGATGCCATTAGGCTTATTCAGAAAATTAGTAAATAATTGATTGCTGAATACATTAAAAGTCTAAATACAGCCATCTTATTACAGTACACACCTATCCAGAATATAGTGTATTGAAGCTTTATTGTAAGGTAGGATGATTTATGCTCAGTAGTCCAATTTCAATTTTTTCCATTAGTTTATTTATTTTTTTTCCATTAGTTTATTTTTAAATATGCATTTTTTTAAATTTTACAATACTGAGAGCAACTTTGTCTTTATATATCTATGTTGTAATTTGCTGAAATATAAGCATTCCACACAAGTACATGACAGAAGAATTTGACTATCTGTGTGTCATGGTATGAGGTTCTAAAAAACTGACACTGTCGCAGATACAAACCTCGTAAGGAAATTTATGATTACCTTTGTAAATCAGAGGATCTCAACCTTAACATTTTTGGCATTTGGGGCCAGAGTACTATTTTACTTGTTTTCAAAATACTTTTTATTTATATTGAAAAATACTTTATTAAAATGTATATACTTAAAGATAAACAGATTAATGACTGATACATTCAAGTTAACACCTCCCTCACTCTATCTAGCACTATACTTTGAATGTGTCCCCCAAGGTTCACATTTTGGAAACTTAATCCCCAAATTAAGAGTTGTAAGAGCTGGAACTTATAGAAATGATTAGATCATAAAGGCTAATGTCCTCAAGAGTAGATTAATAGATATGAAAGCTTCAGCCATGTTTTGAGGATACAATAAGACCTTTACAAAATACCGAACTCTCAATCTTAGACTTTCTAGCTTCTATAAAATGAAAGATTTCATAAATTTATGCTTTTCATAGATTACTCAGTCTTTGATATCTTATTCTATCAGCACAAAACAGACAATGGGTACCAAGAATTGGCTCCTGTAAACTTGGAGACACTTTCGGATGTTATTATGCAAGAAGCTAGAAGAACAGGCTCAAAAAAATCTATCACTATGAGCAGAGTGTTAAGGATGATTCTGGTGAAGCTAAAGGAAAAAAAGAGCTGTGGGGAATTTCTGAAATGTCAAGAAAGTATGTGCTTCATGATCAGATTATTGGCAAAATATAGGCAGGAGAGACTATTCTGTGAAGCCCCAGATAAAATTCAGGAGTGCCTTACTGAGAGTAGTAAAGTCCATCTTCTTTATAATTTGACAAATAACATGACTATATTGTGTACATGTCCCAGGACTTCTAAGAAAAAACACTTAATGCAAGATAGATTATCTGGCAAAAGCAATGTCAAGGCAAAATATCAAAGGTATTATGTGATTGTTCAACTGCTATAGTAATACACAAAATATAAAAATGGTTTAAAAATAAATCTGATAACTAAAGGAAAAGCAGAATGGGAAGATTTGAAAAGTTTTCAGCTTAATAATGTAAGCATGTAAGAGTGTAGCTAAGCCACCCTTTGATAAAAGGATCCCATGAATAGAAGGAACCAGATGCTTTTAGTCAAGACAATGGAAGAATGACTGCAAATTCACTGGACAGATTTTTGAGACCAGCTAGGATACTGAAAGTAAAGGTGCCAAGGGCCCCAGCAAGTACTGCCAAGACCACCTCAGATCTGCGCATCCCACATTCCAGCAAAGTGGTGATTTGGCACCCTAATCATGGCTCAAGTAGTTCCCAGTGACGCTCTGGATACCACTTTAGAGAGTATGACCCAGAAGCCCTAGTGACCTGCAGATGGCAAAAATACTCTAGGCATAGATAGTATCTAGGGTGTGGAACTATGGTGGCCTCCATTTAAATTTCATAGTATACATCAGCTAATCTGCAAGCCCCAGCAGAGACAGAGTTGTAGCAGAGATCCCCTACAAGGGCAATACCAAAAGGAACTAGGGAAGTGGGGCCACCCCTGAGACCATACAACTTTAGAATAACTTCTGCACAACTCTCTTCTCCAAGACACCAACACATGCACACTTATGCAAGGTTAAGCCTAAGAAAGCAATAGAAATGAGGTTGACTGAGGCTTTGGAGTTTCAGCCCCTCATACAATGTCTAGGAGTTGATACTATGAAATATTATTCTGAAGCTTCACATATTTTCTTGCTGAGGTTTGAACTTACTTGGGGTCCGTTACTACTTTCTACTTTTCTGTTTCTGATGTTGGAAAGTGAATATATGTCCTGTGTCTGTTCCATCATCATCTTACAATAAAATATGTTTTGATCTTATTGAATAATAGCTAGCGTGGAGGGATACATATTGAAACTCACCTATCTGATTCAATCACAAAATGACTTGGGACTTTAGAATTCAAGTTAAAATAGCTTAAGTCTCTTGTGACTAATGTGATGGAGTCAGTATGTTTTGCATATGACAGAGTCATCAACTTGTCTGACAAAAGTAGAATGCTATGGTTTGAATTCATTTCCTAGAATTCATACTTGGAAACATAAAACCTGGTGCAACATTGATTAGAGATAGAATCTTTACAGGTTAATTAGGTCATGAGTTTCTGTTTTCATATAGATTAAGGTCATTATTGTAGAAATGAATTTCTTAAAGGGTAAGTTTGGACCATTGTCTTTTCTCTTTCTTCCCAATATGGTAGCTTCCATCATCATTGATACAGGACAAAAGTCCCACCAGATGTTGAACCCTTCGGTATTGAACTTCCCTGACTCAAGAACTATGAGCTAATAAATGTTTGTCCATTGTAAATTAGCTATCATATGATATTTTGATACGCAAACAGGAAAACTAAGATATATATTTATGTTGATGGAGATGCTTTAGATTTATTCACAGAAAATTTTGAGTATGTAGTATCATACTGTTAGCTATAGATGACATGATGTACATTAGATTCTCAGAAATGGTCCATTTTATAGCTGAAGGTTTGTACCATTTCATTAACATTTCCCTATTTCTCATACTTTCCACCATTCTACAGAAGGGATTCCAGTATACTAGAGGATATTTAATGGTATTCCTAGCTTCTGTGAAATAGATAAATAGCATCTAAACTCCATCAAACTGTGACCACCAAAATGTCTCCAAATATTTATAATTGTGCTTGTAGTTAGGAGGCAGTGAACAAGATCTCCCATAAGAAAAAATTATCAAGGTAAAATATACCCCAAATTCTTTTGTAATGAGGTCCATTTATGTTTTTCCATTTAAATGTTGACGTTGCAAGTAAATAAAAAAGAAATGGGGCAGAGAACATCACTTGCAAGTTGCACAGAAGGAGGATGAGGTGTGTCCTGCTTTTGCCTAAAAATATAGAAAGAAATATTAACTCTAGGGTTAAAAGATATAGGTCATTAGCCTTCAACAATAGACTAGCTGACAATTCCTTCAGATGTATGATGATATTTTTTTTGCCAGTAGATTTTCTGTACCAAATAAGACAAATTAAAAAGTCATTTGAGTCTTCAATTTCTTCTTCTATACATGCTATTCTCTTTCTTAAGTGATTGTCTTAAAAATCATTCAATGAAGTTGTATTTGTGTTATTTGAAAAAATATACTTCTGAAGTAGAATGAGTAAGAATTTATTCTCTTCTCTAACATGGATCTTCCTGAGAATCCCAGTTCTGGCACTTAACTACCTGAGTGACTTAAGCCAATTATGTAGAGTCTCAGCTTCCTTATCTGTAAAATGAGAATACTAACATGGTCCTTGTTTCACCAGATTGTTCTGCGAATTCAATGAAAGAATGTAAATAAAGCCTACTTGAGAATTAAAAGAACAGCACCAGCAAAAGTACCTCCCATTATGTAAACAGCAAAGACAAACCTTTCTAAACCGGTTGACTAGGTTCTTGGTTTGTTTTTAACATTGCTGTTTGAGAAACACAAAAACAGTACCAGATTTATTATATTAATGAAACCATAGAACTAATAACTTTCCTTAACAGTCATTCTTACAATCTAGCCAAAGTGGAATTTCATTTCTTATTATTAACAGAAAAAAATATATGCTGAAGTTTTCATCTCTTAAGAGTTATAAAACATGTAAGGCATTGGTGCTACTTCTAACTCTTCCAAAAGAATCTGTACTTCATAGGGATCCATGAACCTTGAGCTAGTTCCAGCCATGCTGGATCTACTACAAAGATAATACGAAGTTCAGAGATTGACTGAACTTTGGCCTGTAAATCATGTTAGACCTGTTTTGCTCATGTGTGGTTGAGTTGACTTATGACGGATCATACTATTATAAAGCCAAAATGTTGACCTTTTCTGGGCCAGTGGGAAGGTAAATGGTCATTATGTTCATAAAATATGATGCTCTACATAGAAGACCTCACTCCAGCAAAGAACTCTGAAAATTAATGACCAAATTCAGACGTACAGCAAGATAAAAAGTCAACAATAAAAATAATGAGTTCCTATATACCAATAACAAAGTCATTAAGAAAGAAATTAAGAAAACACCTTTTGCAATAACATCAAGAAAAGTGAAATGTTTAGGAATTAACCTAACTGAGCAAGTGAAATTCTACTAAAAATCTCAAATAATCTTCAACTCAAAGGTGATATAATAAAAGGAAAATATATCTGCTGTTCCTAGACAGGAAGAATAAATATAGGAAAAACAGTCATGCTTCCAGTACAAATTAAATGGCATCCTAATCAAAACTTTAAATACCATTCCATACACATCTAGGGAAAATTAGCTCAAAATTCATGTGGAACGTAGAAAGATCTCAAATAGCAAGAGCAGTTCTAGACAACAAGGACAATATTAGACTGCATGTACTATACAAAGCTGCAATGATACAATCAACGTGGTATTGGAAAACAAAACAAAGTTTTGGTTCTGGAAAAGGCAGAAGCAACTCTAGGCACCTTATAACTGACAAAGGTGTCAAATATTTTCTGGTGGTTTGATAGTTTCTTTAATAAATGAAGCTGAAGAAACTGGCTTTCTACATGTCAAATATTGAATTTAGACACATATCTCTTATTATTCACTAAAGTAAAAAAAGAATGGATCAAATATTTAAATATTGAAATAGAATGTTTAATTTACTTGAAGATAAAATAGACAAAACTCTTCATGACACTGGTGTATGCAATGACTTTGTTAACAAAAACCTTCGTGTACAGGAAATACTGCCAGAGTCAATAAATGAGATTACAGCAAATGAAAAACAGTTTCACAATGGAAACTACCAACAGAGGGAATGTAAACCTATGGAATGGAAAAATATATTACCAGCTATACCTCAGGCTGACGACTAGTACCTTAGAGTATATAAAGTATTCAAAGCAATACATCCTACTAAATTTGAAGACCTAGTCCGATTTGGGCATCAGAATAGACACATCTCTGATGATGCATAAATAAATGACAAATATATGCATGAATAGTAAAAAAATAGTAAGAGAAAGCTTTCTGTGATTCTGGACCCATATATTCATTTCTCAGGCTCAGGTTAAAAGAACAGCTCACAGCCCAAAGTGAGATTTTTCACTCTAAGTCTAAGATGGAAGTTTGCCCACAGAACAGTACTGGAGGTAGACAGAAACCTGCTTAGTGTGAACGCAGAGCCAATATGAGTTTCCAGTCCTCTGTAATGCAAGCTAAAACTGGCCTTTGGCCACAGAAGATCTTCCTTATAATGGCTTCCCTGCCCACTCCCATATGTCTACAGTTGTGTTGGCAGGAACTAAACAAAGATCACTCACCACAGCTCCACTTTGGAAAGACATTCACCTTGCAGTGTCCTGTCATTTCCTTGCAGAATTACAAGAACCACTGAGACTCTCTCTCCCAATATGGCTGACACTTCCCTCTGGAATGTTTAGAGATTATCTCTAATTGGCTGAGAATTCAGACATGGCCACTACACTGTGTTTGATTAACCAATCCTGTTCTCTTAAATAATACTAATGAACAACCATTACCCAAACATAACCAGAAAGTTTGGATCTTTTAGGCAATTGAAAGTTCTTGTCATTTGATATTTGTCAAATATACAGATGAACAGTGTTCAAGGAAAGAACTGTAATAAAATCACATGCACTTAATATCCAAATTATGGACCTAAGGCTCTTTTTTATGCATCTAGGACAGTGTCTACAGGGCGTGCAAGGTCTACAGGATCTCACTACACAGATCGGGCTTGTAGTGCCTCTCCTGTTTTCAACCTCCCAAGCACTGGGATTACAGGTGCATGCTACCACAGCCTAGTCTCAGCCACCCTCTCAGTGCTCCCCAGGGGTGGGGTCTGCCCAGCATGACTTGGATCAAAACCTGGCCACTGCTCTCTGCCTAAACAAGCACTTCAGTCTGCTGAGCTACTTGACAAGCTCTTAGACCTAACGCTCTTCTTCACTGCATAACTCTGACTGTCTTTAGGGCAAACCAGCGTTCAAAACTTTAATTAAACTACGCCATTAATTAAAATAATTAACAACTGATTACACTTTTTAACAGTTAAGGATAAATGATGAAACTAACACAATTGAATTTATATTAATTGATATACAAGAAGTTGACAGAAGTATATTTCTTTTTTCTAATTCAAAGCCATTTATTAGTTCAATTTAGACATATGGAATGATCATTTCATCATAGAGAAGTTGTATCTGTACATGACATACCATGATTTGACTTTTTTTCTCTAGCACTTCCTTCCCTTTCCTTTGACCTTTCTTCCCCTCTTTATCCAGAAAGTTTTCTTAATATTTTTTCTGTCTTTTCTCATATTTTGCTTTTCTTTACCTTTCCCCTTCCTTGTTCATAGTTCCCATTTCCATGTGCAGCACTTATTTTTTTTTCATGAAGTCCCTGTCCATATTTATAACTGCCAGAGTTCTACTTATTCTCTCTTCCAGAAGATTTAGGGCATCTGTTAGAATCTTTAGATCTTGTATCCACTTTGATTTCAGTTTAGTGTATGGTGAGAGATATGGAGATTTTGCTTTCTTCAAATGTCAAGTAATATTCTGTAGTATATTTGGAAATTATATGGTGTTTGTGACTCATTAATTGACCAGCATGTACTTTGGATGTCTGCCATTCTTTTCCATCTGAGTCGTCCTAATCTTTTTGTCCAGTTTTCTTTTAAAAAATATTCATTCATGTATTTATTTATTGGATATAGGGTCTCACTGTGTGCACTTCAGACTCATAGTGATCCTCCTGTCTCATCCTTTCCAGTACAGGAATTACACGCATATGTCATCAACACCCAATTTGGGTGTGTCTGGGCATGTGCAGAGATACCATGGATCACACTTGGAATCTTGTTCTTACCAGCATGGTGCTTACACAGCTGAACTGTCTCCCCAGCCCACCAGGTTTCTAGGAAGGTGTAAAACTTTCTCACTTGAAGATACATCATTGCCAAGAGTAGGCATAAAAACTATAT
>PVJA010008927.1:0-62500 GCA_004027025.1 Myocastor coypus | reverse complement strand
ACATTTCTCCAGCCGTTTTTCCACTTCATGTATTTCTTTTTTTACTTCAGATGTTATCTCTGATCTCAGTTGCTCTATAAGTTTCTGCACTTGTGTGTCTGCCTCAGATGCTACCAATTCAGAGGTTTCATCTGTATAATTCTCATTTTCTTCCATGATAGTGTCTTCTGTATTTGGTTTGGGTGGGCACGGGTCCTGAAGTTGCCTCCTACTCCTTGTTGTTATCATTTTGTATGGAAGCGACCTCTGCACTTTGGTGGCGTTATGCTGTGTCTATGGGCCTTTGGTCTGGAGACTCCAAGTTGGTTCCCCTATAGAGGTTCCTGACTCTTGTGTTGGAGCTCAGGCTGGTGGCTACTGTGAAGCCCCGTGGTGTGGTCTGTAGGTGGAGGTGGAGCTTTGGAATTGAGGAGTCCTGGTAGGCTCGTAGACCAGATTGGTTGCCAGACGAGATATTTGATGGGTTCGTACTGGAGCTTGGGCTGGAGGGGTTCAAAAAAAAATGGGGTGGGGGGAGTGGGGAAGGGGAAGGCGGGCCAAAGATCCTGACCTAGCCGGCGCGCGGGCCTCGCTTGCACCAGGTTGGGGCTGGAACAGGAAGTTAGTCGCAGGAACACAGAGCCCAGCATACATCTTTCATCACACAAATTCACAAACTTTTTCAACAGTATGGAAGCTTCATTTCCCCCATTCCCATGGAGGAATTCTTGACACATGTCTTCTTGCCAGGAATGTCCCAGAAAAGTGTGGGCACTTCCTGACTGACAGGATAAATGGGAAGGAATAGATTAGGGGCCCCTGCCATGTTAATTTCTAGGAAAGGGGCTCACCCACCAAGCGCATCTCTTTCTCACAGCTGCTTTAGCTCGCAGTGTAATGCTGTGCTAGGCAAAACAGCTTCAAAGCAGTCTATAACCAGTCCTTGGGACTGTTAATGGAGGCCTTATAGATAAGGAATGGTGCAGTCCCTGGAAATTGCAAAAGGCAGAAACGCTTCTACAGAATCCCCAGAAGTAAGACTGCCAACATCCTGAGATCCATTTTGGACTTCTGGCCTGCAGTGCTGTAAGACAAATGTATTCACTCACTAAAATGTGCTAACCTGGCTTCCTCTGGGAGAGCTAGCTGACGTGTCCAACACCAGAGCTCCTAGGCTGGCAGAGCTCCCATGTACCCAAGCACATAGCACTGTCCCAGGGCTGCTGCAGAGATGAGCTGAAAGAGGCCTTGAAGGGGGCACTGCTGGCCGTTCAGCCACACAGAGTGAATTTCAGGCTGAGCTCCCAGGTCCCTCTGCTCCTTAGGAGCTCTGTGGTCTTCACTAAGACACTTCACCTTTGGAAGCTTGGGGCATGTGCAAGCTATGACAGCTCTGCCTGCTCTGCCTGCCCTGCCTGCCGAATGGTGTGTGACACAAGGGACTAGGGCAGGAGGCTGTGCAGTTGCTGTGCTTCATTTCTCCACAGTAAAGCTCATGAGCTGGTGCCTTCATATGTTGTTTAGGGTACAAGCACATCTATAACTGTCATCATTTTCTTCTGAACCTGCTGTTCACAAGAAAATAGAGGTCAGCCAAACAATTGACTTGCTAAATGCTGACTGATGTTTTAATATATATATTTTTAATATATGGCACATGAGCGCTAAGCGATAGCTTCATCCATTTTCTAGGCAAAGATATGCTCAGGTTGTTGAAAAGTAAGGTGAAGCCTTAAGAAATCAATCTCCTGAACAAGTCCATGGCAAAAATTAAAAATTAAAAATCACATAAACATGATGTCTATGAATTCCTTCAGGGATTTTAAGGACAGACAACTATGTAAAGTGGAATTTGGGCCAGAATATGAAACCAGACAGTTCTTGAGCCTCAAAGGATGACAACTTTTCCAGAGCCTTCAAGGATGAATATAGGGGCCTTAACAGGTCTCAGCCATTGCAAGTTTGATTTTTACTGTGTTTTTCCCTCACAGTGAGCTCATACTTTAGCTCATGGCAGGACGAGTTGGAGTTCAGGGCACAACGTGTGTCCTGGCACCAGCCATCCGCCTTGTTCCTGTGTGTGCCTCTGCCACAGGCAGCACTGGGGCTCTGTAAGCCATCACGTACATCGGCAGTGCTGCTGCTGCCGCACATGTGATGTGCTGCCCCCATCACCAGTGACTGACAGCACCCAGTGAGCCACCTGTCACAATGGCCTCTGCACTTACAGTTCTCTTAGCTGAGGACACCAAACTGGACTCTAGTGACCTGCCACTGCCAATATCTCCTAAGAGTGAATGAATCCAGGGATTTATTTTCCCCATCTGTTACAGGAAGGAGCTGGAATGAACGAGCACTCCATTTCTCTCTCCAAGTTTTTCTGGAAATGGACATTACACGTGGAGGACCACTTCCTTGAAAGAAGAGCAATTGTCTCAATTTTGGCTGAGCCTGACCCTTATTTCCTTGTATTGGTATCTCAGTGCTAGCTAGGACTTCTCTTTATCCTTCTAATTGGCCATAAGCAATGTATATTGGTCTAGCCAAGGTGATAGAGGTAGTTTTTGAAGGCAGCATTTGTGTTTCCCTGATAACCCACACCTGCTGCTCTTTAATGTGAGCCAGGTCAAGACAAGGATGAAGAGCCAGTGCTCCATGCTGCTTGCTGGAATGGTGCCTTGAGATAGAGGCTATGACTTCCTAGGGCTTGAAAGACTGTACATCACAGCTGAAGCACTATCTCAGTAGCATAATGCAAATTTGCAAATTACTCTCTCTGCACATCCTCTCTGCATAGGGCAGAGGTAAATGTAGGCCACCTATCTAGCTCAGTTCACAGTACTCACCTATTTCCCATAATTCTCAGTCATTCTTCATCAAGCCACTCCACCGCCACTGAATAAAACCTGGGTGTGGCCCTCAGTCAGCCTCTTTGCTCTGGAAATTTATCTTCATGGCTGGACTTAGGGCCCCTTGGCTCCCCAATAATTATAAATATGTTTTAGTGTCTTTACCTTCACTGTGGTTTGCAGTGGTGAAATTCCAAAAACATACCTTTGGGATTATAAATATTCACGTGTTGGACTGAGACGAGAACCCAGAGGGGACTCCTATGATTACATTCAGCCTTGTTTTGGAGGTCTGTTTAAGGAATCTGAGTGGAGAGGGAAGGGGTTTGCTTGTAAATATTGTTTTTATTTTTTATTATAGTAGTAACTCATTTTGTTATTAACATAATTATGATGCAGAAGTGTAGAACAGAGAACAAACCCTCTCCCTTACTACCACTTCCAGGACCCAAGCAGCCGGGCCTTGTGATTGTCAGCCACCCTGGAGCAGGCTCACCCTCCTGGTGGCACTCTCCCCGGGAGCAGGTGACCTAAATGTGAACCTTTTGTTTCCTTTCAATGCCTCTGACAAGTGGTGAAGTAGAACACTGTCATTTATAGAAGTGGGTTTTGGTCCTAAGAGATCCAAATTCAGATTTTACAGCCTAACTTATGAATCTACATGAAGTTAAGTTCCAATACTTAAGACAGAACTTTTACTGTAGAGTAATATAAAAACTGGAAAGCAGAAGCAATAGGACTTCATGTGACTTTTTTTTTTTTTTCCTTGCTGCTATCTTAAATTCCTGGATGTTCCAGATAAAACACCCGACACCCAGTTTAAAGGAGGGGAGTTTATGGGGGCTCATGGGCTTAGAAGTTTGTGTCCATGGTTAGCAAGCTCCAGCAGAAGCTGTGCCATGGAAGGGAAGTGGAGCAGACAGGCGGGGAGGAAGAGACACACTTCCGGCCACACCCCCCAGAGGCCTCCACTTTCAACCTCATCTTACCTCCTAACACTCTCAGAAACCCTCCTAAGACTGCAGCAGAGTTTGGGGGTCATTCTTGATAGAAACCATACCCTAGATGCACCATTACATTTGTTTGGCTCAAATAATAAAAAGTTTTACACAAATATTTTAACAAATCTATGCTACAAGAGTTGAATGGATTCAAACCAAACACCTTAACAAATGACATATATAAAATTTTTATTGGTCAAAGAACTTTAACAGAGAATTGCTTTCTTTTAGGCTAGTTTTTTCTACTAGAAATTATATTCAGAGGAAGACAAATGAAGAACAGTATTACAGGAAAACCAACTTGAAAAAGTCTTAAACAGTGGAGTCAATTCCTCAAATACTGATTGAACAGCTATTAGTTTCAAGGCATTGTGGAAGTAGAAGGGTGGAGAAGGTACTCTGAAACACTGAGGCCCCAGCAGGACTGAGCAAAACTAGAACTCACAGCCATCTGCTACATGGCTCTTCCAAGAGTTGTAAGACACAGAGTAAGGAAATAAGGAAATCTGAGGAAGGAGCAGTCGAGGAAGGCATGGGTTTTTCGTGTGTGTGTGTGTGTGTGTGTGTGTGTGTGTGTGTGTGTTTGATGTTGAGAATCAATCCCAGGGCCTCAGACAAGCTAGGCAAGTTTTCTACTTGCCTAGAGCAACATCTACCGTTGGGATTTTTCATACTCAAGCAATTAAAGGGCTTGGGCAGGGGCCACAAACCAAAGCATAGTTGCCAAGGTTAGGGTGTCAGGAGGAAGAAAGTCCAACTTGGTTGGAATGTCCAGTAGACATAGGAGGACAGGGACACACAATGTTAGTATGCAGTAGGGGGTGCTCAAATATAAGGCCACAGGTCAAAGCTTTTTAAGTGATGGATGACATCAAAAGCTTTGGAGGAGAAAAAGTATTTGATCAACACTAACTTAGGATAGTTCTTTGGCATTGACCACGTTGTTAGGTAGAGGTAGTGCAGAAGGACAGGAATGTGGCCTGCATGGATGTTAAGTGTTCCTGTGTCATGGAGCCAGAGGTGAGCTTAGGGTTTTGTGCAAGTAGGCTTAGTGAAAGGTCTGGGGTCTAGTGAAACTGGAGTGCAAATCACCGATTTATTTGCTTGTTTCTTTGTGAGAATTGTTTTGATTTATGTCTTATACTCTGAGCAACTAAAAGCAATTACATGTGGTATAATAATTTGTTATTCTATTTATGAAATTTAATTTTTTCATAAAATAAAAAATCACTTCCTTAGCAGTTGTGTGATTGTGAGGCTAACTTCTGTGTCTTCTCCATCTACCAAATGGGCAAATGTCACAGGTGTGACAGGAAGTTATTCATCTGAAACATTTAACATAGTTGTGACTACTAGTACTGAATGCTGAGTAAAAGTTAACAATGTCCCTAGTTCTAGCTAATTCCACTAAACTGGAAACACAGTAGGCAAATAGGTGTCCACTAAGGTAACAGGCACATGGAGCTCCTGGGAAGCACTTCGGTAGCTGGAAGCCTGGCTTCAGAGGCCTGCACATTGGATTTGGACTCCCCTCTCTTCTTTGTACCAGATGCCATCTGTTCAAGCTGCATATCCCTCACATCACTCTGCTCAGCTGTGGAACAGCCATCTACTTACTAATCATTCCCCAGGGAGCAGCTTAGAGAACAAAGGGAGGGGGTTGGGGGCAGAAGAGATGGAAGAGTTTGAATCTACAGTAATGTGTGTATGAAACCTTGATTGGACCTGAAAAAGTCATTGTTGAAACAATGACTCTGATTAAGGGCTTCATATTAGGGGCCATAAGGAAACTGATTATATTCTTAAGTATGATCCTCATACTGTAACCATGACGACGACAACATCTCTATTCTAAGGAGATACGAGGAAACGGGTTGGGAAGAATGTAAATAAGGCAAAATATGAACTCTGCCGGTCTGGGTGGAGGGGATGCCCATGGGCATTCATTGTTCTGTTCAGTAGCCTTTCTACTCTTGCTGGGTACTTGGGAGTCAGCAAAAAAAGGGGGAGGCAGGGGGAGAACTAAAGTGGCCTGAGGAAAACTGAGAGAACCAGTCTACACCGGAAAAGTTCGTGTAACACCTATCAATGGCGAAATTCCAAAAAAGACTAAGCACGACAAAGGTGGCTTTGGGCGAGTGGTGACTTGGAAATAACCTGAGTAAGCCTGGAAAGCTTACCTGTGGACAAGGAGCCCAGAAGAGCAAGTGGGGGCAACAGGCACTGCTTGGCCCGGCATGCTGAGAGCTTGGTTTTGGTGCGGGGAAAGAGGCTGCGCCTGGTGGGGCAAACAGCAAAGAGGGCTGTGGCTTTGGACCGAAGGGGTACTTCTGCCCTGGGCCAGGACTTGAAGGCAGAGCTGTGGGGACAAGGATAAGGTCATGTCTTCCCGTCAGGTGAAAGTACAAGGACAGAACTGGCAAAAGGAGACACCTTCTGTGGGGCTCTGACTGGGAGAAGACTGCCCAGGGGCACGGTGCAGAGCCCTGGAGGCAGTACTTGGAGATAGCTCTGGGGGGTTCTGGAGGGTGGAGAGCAGCTGAAAACTACAGTCTACTCTGCAGAACTCTGTGCTAGGCCAGGTCGTCCAGCAAAAGTAGAGACATTCTTTTTTTTCTTTAATGGCCAGCTCAGCCTGCCCTGGGGGTGGGGCTGGTGCCGCATGCGGTGCTAGAGATCGAACCAAGGTCCCTGTGGTTGCCTAAGCTTTCCTAAGCAGGCACTTGAGACCGCTGAACCATTTCGCGGGCCCTAGAGGGTCATTGTTGATGGTGCATTTTCACGCCCTTCCTGGATTGGCACAGTGCACAGGCACATGATGAAAAGTCCAGCGGTTGCAGCAGCTTCAGGCCTTAGTCACCAGCCTCAAGTGGCCTGGCACCAAGGCTGCTGGGGCTTTCCAGTCCCCTTCTGTGAGGCTTTGTTCCTCGCACACAAGTGTGCCCGCCCGAAGCGCAGGGAAGTCCAAGGCACCGGTGGGGCGCAGGGCAGATCTTGCACTGGAGGCCCCGCATACGGTACCCTGCTGTCCGCGGTGGCAATGGCCGAGCCCTACAGTAGGACCTCGGCAGCTTCGCATGCATCCCCGAGTCCGGTCTCGGGATCCTCTTTCAGGACCGCAGCCAGGGGCGTTGCGGCGGGCCAGCCCAGCTCCAGCAGCCTCGCCTGCAGCGCCTCCCGCTCCGCCAGCAGCCGGCGCTCCAACGCCCGCAGCGCCCTCCGCCCCCGCTCCAGGGCGCGCTCGCCCCTCGCTACAGCCGCCTCCCTCCGCGCCAGCTCGTGCTCGCGTCGCCGGCCCTGCTCGGCGAGAGCGCCCATCTGCTCCCGCAGCCGCGCCCACTCACGCTCGGGGGCCGAGGCAGGGCCCGGAGCACTGCCGCCCCCCAGCCCTCGCCGGGCACTGCCGCCCTCCAGCTCCCGCCGGTGCACGCTCTTCAGGTGTCGCCATAGCACTGAGGTCCCCGCCTGCAAGCCGGGGCCGCGGCCCACTTGCTGCCCGCATAGCCGGCAGGTGGCCCAGCGGCCCACAGGGTGCCCTGGGCGCGCAGGCGCCAGGTGGAAGTACCCCCAGGCCTCAGCGTAGGGCGCCCCAAGGCGTCCGTGGTACACACCACCCTGCGCCGCAGCCTCTTCCGGTCCGCTGCTCTCCTCCACGGCCAGCGCTGGCTCTCCACTCGGCATGGCCTCCGCTGCTTCTGCAGCCTTTGAGCAAGAGGGGAAAGAATTAGTATAGGCACACGGCTGTGGTAGTGATCGTGATCGGCGTGAATCAGTGGTTCTCAAACTAATGTTGTGACCCCGCAATACAGTAGTTCCTCATGTTGCGGTGACCCCAAACCAAAAAATAATTTTGGTGGCTACTTCAAAACTGTAATTTTGCTACAGTCGTGATTTTCCGATGGCTTTAGGCGACCCCTGTGTTTTGGTCGTTTGACAACCGCTGTTGTGAATGTTGGCCTCCTCCCATACACATGCAAATCCTGCAGATCCCAGGGTTTCTTCCTCCTTACAGTACTAAGGGTGCGGATGCGGGATGCCGCGATTACGAATGTCTAGACTTTCCCATGCTAGGTCTCTCCAAGACCAAGAGAGTTTCCACATAGAATTTACATTACTGGTTGGAAGCCAAACTTCTTGAACACAAAGAAACAGTTTAAGCTTGTGTTGTGGGCACAAACTAATCTGTTTTAACTAGTGTTCACATCCTTAAAAAGCTTTTTTTCTCTTTAGAACAAGGGTCATTGTTCTCTGGGTGTTGCAGTGTAAACTAAAGAAAGGAGCAGAAAATAAAATGTAAGGATCAAAACTTTGTTTCTCTAGGAATAGAAGCAAAGCTTGTTTAAGTGGCTTTCATGAACCAATGCATGATCCCAGGCATAGACACGCTTGCTGGGGAAGAGCCCAGCAAAGCGCAAACACGGACAGACGGTCTCCCGAGCCTGCAGGAACCCACCTCTGTGAGTTCGCCAGTGCCTGTTTGAGCTGCCAGCTTCTGAATCAGCGGCGGGGAGGAAATGAAGGTCCAGACGCTCTTGGAAGGCCTAGTGGCAAAGATGTTAAGAAAAATAAGTCATGACAACAACAGTATCTAGTGGAGGCTTTTAATTCTGTTGCTAATAGTCTTGTTACAGAGACACTGTAATTTTTTAAACCTAATTTATTTTTTTCCCACCAAGCATGTCTACTCAGGATTAGGTGTCATTTAACAGATCTCTTGTATTAAAAGAAAAGAGGATAAGAAGCCAGTAGAATAGTGATAGCTGCCACACACCTGCATGTCTGTGAGAATGAACCACAAGAGTGCTGGTGAAGTGCTAGTGGGTGGTGTGGGTGTGAGGCTTGACTATGGATACTAGAGAATAACTCGCTGGCGGGGCACTCCCACTGCAGGGACAGGAGTGAAAGAGACAAAGCTCCATTAAGCTCTGCAAGCTCAGAATCCAGCACCTTGCAAACATGGCCTGTGCAGCCAGGAGATACAGGGTGAGCCCAGCGAGTTGCCACTGAACAAAAGGCATCCAGCAATTCCAAGGAGGCCAGGGCGAAACTGGGCCTTAAGAAAGCCCTGTCATCTGAGTGTACTGCTGGGGAATCACAAGTCCTGGCACTATATTTTCCCCCCCTAAGCACAACCACAGAAGGGACTGTGACACAGACGCACAGAGAGCTTTGCAGTGCTGTAGGGTGGTCTGAGATGCTTCACTTCGATTTAAATTTGGTGGTGCAACCTCTGTGAGGAAGAGCAAGACTAGCTGTGTGAGGGTGTTCTCCCAGACCTGCACCTCACACAGTGTGTGAAGATCCCCCAAGCACAGACGGTGCAGGCTTGGTTCCTTTGTCCACTGTGAGGCATTCCAGAGGATACAGCACCATGACTTGGGCCTATGCCACTCCTTGGGTACACTGACACAACCTCAGGCCACAGGCACAACCACAGGGAAGGGCTCACAGGGTGGCTCCCACAGTCACTGTGTCCCCTGGTGCACATACAGAAGCCTCTGGAGCAAACAGGGCTTTGCTATAGACTGCCTCTGCTCTGGGGAGTGAGGTAGGACAAACTCAGCTGTAGTACTGCCCTCTTCTCTAGGTTGGCCTGTTCGACAGGACTGGGAAGCAACACAGCTCACTGCAATAGAGTGCCCCCCCCACCGCGCCCCTTGCTGGCTAATTCTAGGGTTAGAAGCTTTGGAAAGAAACAGCTTTTTTTTCTTTCCTTTTTTTTTTTTTTTTTCCTGTACTGGCAATGGAGCCCAGTAACTGGCCAATGCTAGGCAAGTGCTCTTCCATTAAGCTACATTATCAAGCCCTTGAATTTGGGTCTTCCTAAGGTGTCCGGGCTCACTAAATTGTCCTTACCTTCTAATTAGTGAGGATTCATGCATATCACCATGCCTACTAGAAAAGAGAAATTTTGATTTGGATTTAGTTTTTGTCTTATTTTGGTTTTCCTCATTATTTCTTTCACAGTTTTATTTTATTTTATTTTATTTCTTTCACAGTTTTATGAGATTTCACAAACTTCTAAATTCCTTAATTGGTATTTTTATTCCTAATCTTCCCTTTTTAATTATTAATTTTTCTTTCACTAATCTTTATCCTTTTAGTCTACTTCATACTACTTCTATCTTTTCCTCTCTATGTTTTTTAATGACAGAGGTTTTGTCTGTAGAAAGGCTTTTATTGTATATCTACATGTGGTCTGCTTTTAAGTTGTTTTTGTTATTGTCCATTGCTTTCACCTATGGAAGAAGTGCTGGCAATTGAGCCAGCATTTGAGCATGAAGGATATTTTGCTACCGAGCTACGGACCAAGCCTAGCTGAGAGGCCCTGCACTTTATTCTATCCATGACCTAGTCATATTGAAACTTTGTCAGATACTTAAAACAACAAAAACAAAAAAGAAAAGAGAAAAAAAGAAAACAGGGGAGACAAAAGTTCCCAGGTGATGATTAGGCTATAAGTAGGTACAGAGAGCAGCAGTTTGAAGATACTAACCATAATGTTACATAGTCATAATTTGTACTAATCATAAAAAAAAGTTACTTAGGGCCAGTGAGATAGCTCAGTGGACTAAGCACTTGTTTGGGCAAGCACAGGGGCTGCGGCTTGATCTCCCCCTTTACCATTAATAGAAAATATATATAATGATCCTACCAAGCAGAAGCTCTAGCATAGACCATTCCTGTATTCTTCCAGGCTGCACAGTGTTAAAAAGACTGGAGTAGAACCAAAGATACTCTGCTGCCCACAGCATGCCGACCTGATCTACCAGATGCCCTCATTCATGTGAGTCGTACGAAGAGGAAGGTCCCACAGGTTCCACACAGTATGCAGAGTCAAATCCACCAATCACAGTGTAAGAAGCCACAGGGAAACTTTAGAAATGAAATTCTATATTTCCTTCAAGAGATTTATTTAATTACCAGTCCCAAAAGTGGGAGTAGGTGGGATGAAATTTTAAGGATTTTTTTTTTAATGTATTTGGTGCAAGGTCTCACTACGCAGCTTGGACTGATAGAGATCCTCCTGTTTTCAGCCTCCCCAGCACTCAATTTACAGGTGTGCGCCACCAAGCCTGGTGTCTGTTGCTGGCTCAGTGCACCTGGTCAGCAGAGCCAGCCCACCAGGTGGGGTGGAAAATCACACCCTAGGCAGAGCCAACACCACAGGCTGGGGACTGAACTGCTGGCCCTTGCATCTGCCTAAGAAGGCACTTTAATCCACTGAGATATCTGCTGGCTGTTAATATGCTTTCTTGAGCTATGGTGTGAAAAGTCCAATGATCACAGATTCTCTTACCTGAGCTAAAACTGAGTCATCGTTGCTCAAGAGCCACTCAGGGTCTTGCACTTGCTAGGCAGCACTTATGCCTGCTGAGCTGTCTCACAGCCTCCTCTGGGATTCTTTAAAATTTCAGAATGTCCTGAAGTGTTGCTCATGTAATTGCTATCCAATACATAAGCTAAAGTGGGCACAGGGTAAAGACACTAACTGTGGTGTATTAATCTTTAGACTTTGCAGAAAAACTTGTCTGAGTCAGGCTCGCACAGTACCACAAATGTTGGCCAGGACAGTGCTGCCCCTCTGGAGGGTGGCAAAGGGACATCCTCTGCCTGGGCAGCTGTTTGCTGTTGGAGGCCTTAACCGGTGGAAGGCAGCATGGTGCAGAACTGCCTCACTTTCTCAGGGCTCCATACTGGCTGCATTCTGGCTCAGTGCGATCTGTTCCAGATAGATACCCAAAGAGTGACTAGTACGGCCACTGGTCATGGTGCTGATAGTGCCCCTGGTTCCAGAAGACTATCCCTGAGTTCACAACAATGCCCTGAGTACACAGCAGAATGGCCTGAAAATCAGCTGTCTGCCTGGGCAGAGGAGCCTCTAACAGGGTTCCTATGTGCTCAAATCACACAAAAAACTCTTACAAACTGACACAAAGACAAGCCACCCAGAGAAAAACAGGCACAAATGTAAGTAGCAAGTGACCTGAGATGAAGCTGAAATAGCCAAGATTTTTTTTTTTTTTTTAACCAGAGATTACATTCAGGACCTTGTGCCTATGCTAAGAATTTTGTGAAAAAATGCATGTCTTATATTTAGAAATATGCCATGAATATCAATAAGGTATCACTTCATAACCATCATACTAACGAAAGTGAACAGTTCTAAGAGAACACTAGAAGGGAGGCAGAGAAAAGGGTGCACTAACACATTACTAGTGAAGATGTGACGACTTTTAGGAAAACATTGGCAGTTTTCAGGTGTAATGTGTCTTAGGCAGAACTACATGTGTCAATATACAAAGTCATATTTCAGTATGTCAACTCCAGCGTTATTTTGAATGGTAAATAACCGAGGAAGGACTGATGTCAGGAGAATGGCTGAGTGTACAGGGGAATATTACACAAGCAGTCATTATTATTGAATAAAATCTAGACCTGTGTAAGAATTATGAAGATACAGATGTTGTTCACCTTATGATGGGTTACACCCCTATTAACCCATCATAAATTGAAAATATTGTAAGCAGTGATGCATTTAATAAAGCTAACCTACTGAGCACCTCAGCTCAGCAACACAGCATATTGTATGGCTGTTTCCCCTTGTGACCGTGTAGCGGACCAGGAGCTGCAGCTCCACCCTGCTGCCCAGCACCACAGAAGTACGATATCGTGTATCAGTAGCCCAGACAAAGACCAGAAACTCAAGGTATGATTTCTTCTGAACACACAAGGCTTTCATAACTCTTTTAAAAATCACATGTTGTATCATTGTTAGTGAGGACGTTCTGTAGAGAAGCAAAAATAAAGAATGGGGGCCAGTGAGATAGCTCAGTGGTCTAAAGCACCTGCTTAGGCAACCTTAGACAGGCACAGGGGACCAAGGTTTGATCCTCGGCACACATGCTGAGCCAGCCCTGCCCTCAGGGTGGGTTGAGCTGGCAAAAAATAAAATAAAATAAAGAATAAGACATTGTGGCTCAAGGCAGTGGGAGCTGATCTGAAAGGAGGGAACTGGGGTACTAAGCACACATGTGATTCTGTATATGCATTTAGTTAGACTATAAAGTGTAGGAACTATAAATAATAATAAAAAATAGCTTATAGCCTTGTAAAATATTCCTTGGTTTCTCAGTCATAAAAGCACCAGAAGGGGCAGGCCAGCCTCTTATTTAGAGATTAGAGGGGACAATCTCGGGGGCAAGCCCATTACAGGCCTCTGGGGAGACCTGCACACATATTGCACAGCTGTCTGGCCTGGACAAAACCTAGTAAGTGGGATGTCTCAGTATCAGGTGGGCCAGTGCCCTGCCCAAGCAGGAGACCCTATATCTAGGAGCTAGAGGTTGTGATGAGAGGAGCTAGTCTCATCCATCTCCCTGGTCCAGGGTGGGCACTAAAAAATGCTGGATTTCCTGAAATGACACCCCCACACACATGTTTGTAGCTTCAGGTCACTGAGTCTCAGTTTCTCCATCTATTATATGAAATGATAAATTTATCTGCCTGTAAACCTGTGGCCAAAGTCAGGTAATGCAAATAATTGCAGCAGGTTTCACCAGTGCTATGTAAACTTAAGGCAGAAACCACACAGACACTGCCAACATTTTTTGTCAGACATGCTCACAATGAAATTTTAGTGCCTAAAAGACAGTGTTGTTTTTCTGCTGGACACTGTTATGGTTTGGATCTAAAATGTCACCCAAAAGTTCAGAGGTGGGTCCTGGTTGGAAGGGGAAGACTACTGAGGGATGTGACTCTGAAGGGTGTCTTCTCATTGGTAGATCCTCCCTGCTCTCTCTTTCTTCTCCTATGATGTTTTACTGGGTCACTTTTCCTTGGAAGGTCAGCTGACCAAGGCCTGAAATCACTGAAACTGTGAGCCAAACGAAACTTGTTCTTGAAGTTGTGGTTGTCAGGAATTCTGTCCTAGTGGCAGGAAAGACACTAATAAGGAGAAAACTGGTACCAGATACAGGGCAAATGCAGTGACTGTACCTGACTCATGTGGTTTAGAAGCCTTTGGAAGTGGTCTTTGGGAGGAGTTTGGAAAGGTTTGAAGATGTTGAGTAGTGAAACTTTAGTAAAGTAACCAGAGTAAGCAAGATTGATGAGAGAAGATTCTGGGTAGAGCTCAGAAGAACAAAATGTTATTAGCAGTATACACAGTAAAGGCCAGGCCTAGTGATTTTCAGCTGGAAATAAGAACTTCATAGTAATTTTACTAGAGGCCACATGCACAGAAAAGTTGTCTTCTTTTTGTCTACATTCTGAGACTGCAGAAGACAAATTAACTGCAGGGGACTAGTTGATTTGATGAAATTTCAAATCGGTCTGATGTTCAGATTGTGGCAAGGGAACTGCTAGATTCTCTTAGCCTTATCTATGGTGAGAAGCAGAAGCAAAACAAACAAACAAACAAACAAACAAACAAAAAGCCCAGATATAAAAGTTTTCAGTGTCACCAGAAAAGAAGCAAAGAAGCACCTTCAAATTTGGGGCAAAAAAGGGCTAGTTGCTGAAAAGACTAGCAGTGTAAAAACCTAGGTATTTTGTATAGGAACAAAAAGAAAGATGCCATGAAGGGCATCTCAGGAATCAGTAAGACTCTATCCACAACAGGTCAAAGGTATAAAATTTTAAATCTTTTATTTGAGAAGAAAGTGCCTAGGACACCTGTGGGGCCACTGAAGGAAATGTATCAGAATTCAGTCATTCAGGAACTCAAGAGACCACTGCAGTCATAGTTGAAGGGGGCCCAGCTACTGCTCAAGCAGCCCACCTTGCCCTCAGCCATGTGGTACTGGTTTTTCAGCCTTGTTGAATGTAAGAGTTACTGGGTCAGAATCTTACCCGGATTTCTGAAGAAGGTCTGAAAGGCCAGGCAAAAATATGTGACAGGGTTACAGTCTCCACCACACACTCCTAAGAGGATGATACATGAAGCTGTGACAGTGAAGCCAGAAATGCAATGAAGACTCTGTGAAGTTAAGGATGCTGTGAATGTGCATCTACTAAAGAAGGCCACATGCAGCAAGTAGAACTAGCCCAAGAGCAAGGCCATGTGGCAGCAATATTGTAGGGGCTGGGCTGCCCAAGCCCTTTAAAGTTTACAACAGTGGGTACTGGACATGCAGCAATAAGACTTAATGTTGTACTTACTTGCTCTCCGTTTTTTTTTTTTTTTTTTTTTTTTTTTTTTTTTTTTTTTTTTTTTTTATTTCTGTATGTTTCTCTATTCATCCCTTTTGGAATGGGAGTTTCTTTTTTATTTTCATGAAGGCTTACAGTTAAGAGTCTTTGGACTTGGCCTTGGCCTTTTCAGAAATGCTGAGACTGATAAGACTTTGGCAACTCGTAGAAATGGACTAAATGCCTTTTGCACACTGATCTGGAAGTGAGCTCGGGGGTCAGGAATTGAATATATGGCTTAGATTTAACATGTTCCCCCAAAAGTCTCACACTTGGAAGAAGTGACCTGGTCAGAATATATGGGTTAAGGGGACACGATTTGGAAGAATGCATTCTCACCCTAGGACCCCTTCTTCTCTGCTTCTTGGCTACTATTTCTGCCTTGGAGCTAGCCAACCATGGAAGGAACCCATTTAAACTGAGAGCCAAAATAAATTTCTCCCCTTCTAAGTTGTGGTTGTTGGGAATTTTGTCCTAGTGGAAGAAAGCGGCTAGGACTGAGATTCTATTACTTAATACAGTGGATAGTCTAAGTTGAAAGAATCCTTTAGGGGATTTCTTAAAACAAAAATAAAATTGAAAAAAGAATAATCCTAGACCCTCACTCTCCAAATTCAGTTTTAGTCCCTAAGTTGACCTTCATGAAAAATAGGTTGCTTATCACTCAGGTCAAAGGGTATTATGCTGAGGTCTGGCTAAGCTAGAGCCTTGGGATGGCCAGAGGAGCGTGTGTCTTAGATCATTTGTCAAGGCATATTTCATGTGATTTCCAATTTTTCTTCAACAAGTACAGAATAACAAAGCACAGCTATTCATCTGGCACTAGATGACAAGAAGAAAATGAAAAATAAGAACTCCCTTGCCTTTTCTTAAGGCATCTTAAAAATTACCACAAACGTGGCAATGGAGATGCTTATTTTACTTACATCCCTTTACTCCATCCACTCTTTTTTTTCAGGCAGCCACTGTGGACCTGCTAAGGGTCACACGTGCTTGCTCCCAAGCATTCCAAGAGAAACATGACATGGTCTGTACCTTCAGGAAGCCCACCATCTGATGGAGAAAGAGATGTTTCTAATAATAAATGTGATACCTTTGGTAAAGGTCAAGCTGGCATTCATTCATTAGGATATATTCCATCATGTCATGTATACACTGGAGAAAGGGAATCCAAGGGGCTGAGACTGGGGAGCCCTGACCTCAATCTTTGTCATGCTCTGCCCACCTGTACTGAGTATAAAATGCACTGTGCTGTCCATCACCAAAATCCATTATAATCAGTGCTTGACTCCAACAAAATTCCTATTCTTCCATGTGTGACTAGACCCCTGGGTACCTATTTGAGGATAAAATGTCTTGAAAGTACATAAAAGCACTGTCAGCACACAATTAAACAGTGGAAAAATTTTTAGTTCAATTTCAGAAATAAAAACTTTAAAAAAAAAAGAAATGTAAAATTTAGATAGTTCATGGAAACAGAAAGCAAGGTATTTCACAGAAAGGGAAAGAGAAAATCAAGAAGTACTGTGGCTCAAAATCCTTGCCTGGATGAACTGCATTTGAGCATCCACTATCTGGACAGAGTGATGAGAGTCTGAGCTCATGAAAGATCATAAATTCACAGTAATTCTCTCTGTTTGGGTCCTTTCTGAAGGAATTCTATTCTTTTCTGTTCTTCTAGTGAACTTTCATTTCAGAACCCAGATTCCTCAGTATAACTTCCTCAGGGGCCTTCTTCAGAGAACAACACTTCACAAATTTCACACACTCTATTTTTAGAGATTATGAGAACTTTTCTCTGAAGCATTATTTTTCAGACCTATATTACTTTATTTAATAGATAGGGTCTTCTCATATCTTCTCACCAAAAAAATCAATTTTATTATTCTACATGTATTCTTGCACAAATAAAAATAGTGGGCAGGCTGAAGGCCAAAAACTCAAGGATTATTCTCAAAAGGAAATAACAACTGAAGGCCGGCAAGATAGCTCAGCAGACCAGGATCCCCAGCACCACATGGCAAACCAGCCCTGCCCCTGGGCCTGCTGAGCCAACCTTCCAGACTGTGCGAGGAGTTGCATGCCCATAATCCCAGCACTGGGGAGGCCAAGAACAGGAGTCTCAGCTGCATAGTAAGGCCTTGTACCAAATACATACATACATACATACATACATACATACATACGTACATACATACATAATATTTTAAAATTTTAAAAATGAAATAGCAACTGAATTACATTTCTATTTGTCTTTGTGCGGTAAGGGCTACTCTCGTTAGCATTTACTATTTTCACACTAATATAAAATTCATAGATTACATGGAAATACTAACAAGATTTTCATTTTACTTTATCCACAGTAACTTAAACCAAAACAAGACATAATTAAAATAATTAGTCTTGGCAACGGAAATGTTAAGAAAACCGTTATTCATTCACCTACTATCCGTCCAAGTCTATTTTTCTATTAATTTATTGCTGTGTCGGCATCTAATTATAAACAGGTCCAGGCAATTTTTAAAAATTAGTTGAAATAATCAGGAGAAGGCTGAGAGGAAATTAAGAAGTAGGCACAAATATCTCTCAACTGTGAAATATGGACATCCAGGTTGGACACGAAGGGTTATGTGTGAAAACATTTAGAAAAGGTTATGTGAAGACTAAAATGTATTGGACCCATAGCTAATTAGCTGGTGAATCAAGAGTATTACTAAGCCATCACGAGCCAAACTCTCACCGTTAGCTGACAGGTAGAGACGCAGTCTCTGCTTTATCAATGCTTTTTTAAAATGAGTAATGTAAAGCATTCTGCCCTAAGGTGGATCTTTAGACTCTTGGCATTTCTATACACTATTTTATTGCTTTCTGTAGTCGGCCACGTCGAGCTATTCCTGGCCAAAATAGATGTACCAATAGTCCATTAGTGAAAAGTACAAGAAAGAATGGCCCTGATTATGTCCACTTACTAAGCTATTTCTAGAGCAGCTGCTCGGAAGCGCGGTGTCCCTGGCGTAGCGCCGATCGCAGGTTCCGCGGGGGTTTCCTTCCTCCTCCCTTCCTTCCCGGGGGCTGCAAGTTCGGCTTGCCGCTGCGGAGGGGGCCGAGTTCTTTGTTCGGCACCGTGAGGAGGGCGGGACAGAGGGCTGTAGAAGGGCGGGACCTGCGCGGCGAGAGGCGGGTCTTGGCAAGCAGGCTCTGGAACCGCCCCTCCCGAGTCAGGCCCGCCTTCTTAAAGATACAGCATCCAAATCTTGAACCCCGGGGTTCTCCCAGACAGAGCCAGCCTAGAGTCTGCGGGGTTCTAGTGGCGCCCGCTCAGTGAGATTGGGAGGGGCTACTGTTCCCTGCGCGAGCGTTATTCACTTTCCTGGACCTAGCAAGGGCGCGCGCGCGCGCACGCACACACACACACACACACACACACACACACACACACACCCTCCACACAGCGCACCCCCTGTCCAACTTCCAGTCCTGTTGCCCTCCGGGTCCTGCTGCTCCAGAAGGGGACAACCCCAAAACCTGGCAGCGCCGAGTCGGGGCAGCGTCGAGTCGTTTCTCGAAGAAATTACGTCCTCTGCAGCAGCTCCGGGCCACTCCGCCAGATTTCTCTATTTTGTGCTCCAGTCTGAAAAACTTTCCCCGCTATTCTCAGGTTTTAAATTTTTTAAAATTTTGAGACTAGGTCTGGCCAAGTCGCTAAATTGCTCGGAATAGGCTTGAATTTGTGAGCCTCTTGCCTCCGCTTTTCGGGGTCCTTTTTGAGAGCGCTCACCGGTGAGCTGATAAACTTCAGAGGGGTGGGGAAGGGAAGTCTTGATGCATAGTATTTGCTGATTCAATGGCGTAGCTACTCCTGCCGAAGCTTCTTTGAAACTGCAAAAGGATTTAGAGGTGCCGTGGGACGTTCGGAAAGTAACAGCTCTGGACACCACTGGCACATGTGACTCGCTGCTTTCCTGTTATTGATTGGCCAAGGCAAGTAACTTGACTGAGCTTGCAGCCAACGGGCAGGAAGAAAGCGTCATTCTTAAGAGCAACCAGTGGCGGGCAACAAACTCCACAGTACTACAATCCACCCTGCCTGTTTTGGACCAACGCCCCCCCCCCACCCCGCCCCCATCCCTAACCCCACCCCATACACGCTTTGGTGCTAGGGATGAAACTCAGGTCGTTGTGAATACCAAACAGCGCAACCTGTGCACCTCGGCGACACCCTTAACCTGTCAGGTGTTCAACGGATTTTTGTTTCCTGATGTGCTACATTTGTGAAGTCCATTTAATAGGAGTTTCAAATGATTTCAGAAGGAAAAACTGGTTGGGTGTCTTCAAAGGGATCATTTTGCAACGCGAAAGTAAAGTTTTAGGTTACCACTTTCCTTCCGGTCCAAAAGACAGTAGCATGGCCATCTGATTAAAAGAAAAGTAAATCAGGTTAAACCTGTCCATAAGTCAGGCATGTTTTAATATATGAACAGATTTTTAAAGTGTATTTTACCTGGCAATCTTTTATGAAGAGTTCTTTATTTTTCACAGAAGAACTTTCAGTATGTGTTACTTATGGGCAAAGCAGAATTTGCTTTTTAGGGGCCAGGGAGATATAGCCCAGGGGCACAAGTGCTCAAGTGTGAGGTCCTGAGTTTGATCCTCAGTTCTGAAAAAAAAAAAAAAAGATTTTGTTTTTTAGTGGTAGCTTGCTATGTTCCTCGGGTTGATCAACTAACAATCTTCCTACCCTAGCCTCAGAAGTTGTTAGGATTACAGGAGGACCCTTTCCAATTGGCTCCCAAATGGCATCTGAGTAGGAGTCTAAACTTTCAAAAGACCATTCCTGCCAGCATGTAGTTCACACTTCTCTGGTACAATGTCAATAGTAAGAATGGGGCAAACAATGTAAGAGAAAGCTGTCAAGTGCAATAATGAATTGAGAATGGCTACATATTTTTGAAAGCGGTAGTAGCATAATCAAGTCCTGGGAAAATGGTAAGTCTTGAACTCCTGGCATTATACATTCTTTGTCCTAGGAAAATGTGGTTTGGGCTTGTTTTTCTTTTTCTTTTTTTTTAAGTCCATAGAAAAGAAGCCTGTTTTTCCTGTTTAAACTATCAGTAGAAATCTCTTCCTTGTACTTTTAAAAGAAATTATAAATAAAATGATCAAATATGTCTCAAATGTTTGCTAACTCTTCTTTGCTCCCATTCTTTGTTCAAGTTTCAGCAAGAAAAATACTTCAGTTCTTATTTGGTTGTGGCAGTTCCCCTGATAACTCATTTAACAATAAATACAAAACATCTCATTTTCATAGATGACCTTGTTTATAGCCTCTGCTCTAGAATTTGGCAAAGACTAAGGGTCTGCCTTTTACTGTTAAAGCAAAACATTTGCTCTCCAGATTCTTGCCAGAAATTATAACCTTGAAATCCACCACCTAATCTTTATTGATAATGCAGTTTAAGAAAAATATGGAGCTTGGCTCAGAAACATGAAATTGTAGAGCTTTGTGCTCGTCATTACATATTTTTGGTACATCTGTAACACCTTTGGTCTGTAGCTTTTCCTTTTCTCATGTTATTTGATCTGGTTTTGGTACAAGGATAATAATGGCTTCATAAAATGACTAGAGAAGTATTTCTCTCTTCTATTTTTTCATAGGGTCTTACCTTAATGCTAACCCTAACTGGTAAAAGTGTGGACGATAAAGAATTAGTAAGAAACAGTATCAAATGTCTTCCTTTAGCAGTGGCTTTTCTCTGTGGGTCCTCTTTTGATTATTAATTCAATGTCTTCATTTGTTGCAGGTTCAGATTATAGCTTCTTGTGTCCGCTTTACTCATTAGTATCTTTTGAAGAATCTGACCCTTTCGTTTGCTCTCTAGTTGGTCTATAGGTGGTACAAGGTTGTTCACAATATTTCTTTGTACCTTGTTTTTTTTTTTTTCTGTAAATTGGCAGTAATGTCCCTGTCATCTGGGTCCTATATGTGCTTTCACAAAGCTATCTCTTAGTGTCATACAGTGGCCTTCAGAGGGGCCCCTGAGAGGAAGTAGCCTCATACAATTCATGATCAATATTAGTGTTGTGGTGTCATCCATGACAACTGTGTCCCTCATGTTTTCCTGATGTGGCAATGTCTACATCCCCTGAATAAATGGGGCCTTTTAATCCTGAGGTGGATAATATAACAGACTGCTTCCAGAGCTGAGCTGTAGGAAGGCTGCATCCATTCCAGAATCCTTACTCTCTTGGCATCCTAAGGTGCTCATAACTAAGTCCTACAAGCTGTGTGGCTTACACAGATATTTATTCCCCAGAGTTTTGGAGGTTAGATGCCAAATTTAAGGTACCGGTGGAACAATGCTAGCCAGCTTGAAAAAAATACTTATTATGGTTTTCAAAGGACATCAGTCACAGAACTGTGTCCTTGGGCCACACTTCTGAGAGCAGATAGAAATTATCTTTGTCCTATGGGAATGTTCAGTGTTATGGTTTGTGTCTAGTTGTCCCCTCAAAGTCTCATGCAGTCATGGGGCAGGAATTTCTAGAGTTTGAGACTAACTCATGATCCACTGGGATTATGTGTCTTAGTATGCTGGGATTATGGATTTGTGTACCTTCCCCAGCCTGGCAGAATAACAATTCCTCCTGCTCTGTGATTTTTTTAAAAAAATTATGCCTGTTTTACAATGGGAGAAAGATAAACCTTACCTGTGTGTTTATGTGGCTTGGGGCACAAGCAGAAGTCTGGTCCAGATCTAGGGTTTATTCTTCTGACCTCAGAGAAACTACAGAGTGCTGTTGCATTTCGGTTTGGAGTGGAAACTTTGCAGCTGGCCTGCCTGGACTTGCAATTTAGTTAGTCCAGACTCTGCCTCTCTCTCCAACCAGGTCTTCTGCTTTTTTCTTTGAGCTCCTGCTTAGACGATATCCCCTTAGTAGGGTCTCTTCTTCATCCAAATGTCTCTGGTCCTTCCAGCCAGTACCAGCCTCCCTGCATGTTGTTTCTTAGAAGCTGGCCATGCCTTCACAGCGCTACTGGGCAGTCTCAGTGGCTGTGGTCAGACCTTGTATAGTAGAGACCCCCATGAAATCTAGTAAAATGCCAAGCCAGTGGGGCTTCTCTAGGACTTGGAAGGATTAACATTAAAACATGGTTGGACACAGGTGCCCAGCAAGCACAGAACATGTGCTTAGCATGCACAGCCCCAAGTTCAGTACACCTCAAATCCAGCACCGCACAACTTACGTGAGGTGCCCAAGCTTTCCAGAGTTACAGTAGCAGAAAACAGACCGATGCTTCTCAGAGGCTGAGGAAGGAGGAAGTGGGCTTGTTTCATGGCTGTGGAGTTTTATTTGGCAAAGGCAGAAAATTCCGAAGATAGACTGTGGTGAGGGTTACGAATGGGCTTAGTGCCACCCACCTGTACACTCTCTAAAAGAGCAATTTATGGGCATGTTGGGCAGGCTGCAGGTCCTGGGTTCAGCTTCCAGTTTGTCAACTCGACTCTTTGAAATGGAAACGTTCACATTAGGCTGTTAGTTTGGATTTGTTTTGTAGTCCATGTACTCGCCTCAGAACAATTGGCCAGGAGTCCAAATCTATAGCAAGCAAAGCTCTAATTTCCCTCAGGGTAATGGAGAAAACCTATGATGATGGGATAAGAGGCAAGTTCCTTAACACTTTAGAGCCTAAATTTTGTTTGGTTTTGTTTTTCAATAGATGTAATAAGAGTTCCGACTTTCATAGTATTATTAGAATAGAATAGAGTGAATTGCTTGGGACAGAGAACTGAAAAATATGATGCATTGTTTATAAATGAACCCTCAATGCTTTCAGTCTGTAACTTTGGCACAGATTCAAGAGCGGAAAGAGAGTGCAGATCCCTCGAAACAGTGCCCAGAGTTGGGGGGCGGGGGGCTGAGGGAACAATCCAGAGCATCAGGGCTGTTTTCCAAAAGCTAGCTATCCCACTCAGCCAGAGAGATACCACCAGCAGCACCTGGGCTTGCTTTCCCTCCGTTGTGGCCCTTTCTCTAGTTGAAGTAAAATATATATATATATATATATATATATATATATATATATATATATATATATATATATATCAGAAAGGGTGTGAAAAGCCCACTGCTCTAGCTTACATATATGGTTGCTCAGGGCACCAGTGCTCATGCAAGTGTATGGCCCACATGCAGGGCACTTTCCCCAGCAAAGAGGGCCACTGAAATGAGAAGAATGAGGTGTCCACCCACTCGGAACTGTGTGCTCCAAGCAGGCCAAAGAAGCAGCAGCTATGGGCCCCATCTCCAGGGTCTTGCTCGTCACTGACAATGACCATATGTTGTGATATGTCTTCAAGAAACAGATGTCTCGCATTTCTTTGATCTTAAGATCTTTCAAGTTAGCCTATAAAATTATTTGACCTTTGGTTTATATCAGGGACTTTGTCGAGTTATAAGGAGGAAAATGCCTCACAAAAGTACTCGAAATAAATTCAAGGCCACATTAACATTTAGTTTGCACTTCCAAACAGGAGTATTTTTTTTTCCCCAGTCCCATTTACTAGGATGATGCACTATGATTATTTTCCCCCATGCCTCAGTACAAGGGGCTATTTCCTTCAAATAGTTCTCCATTTGAATTTGACACAAAGTTGCTATTTCCCCTCATGAATTACAAATTGGTAGCACATCAGAAATAGCAGGAATGCTGGACATTTCTTGGAAGTTCTGTATTTGAACTACAAAGAAGATGACTTAATGGGATTCTGAATTTGTGCCCTGTTGATATAGCCAGAGGAGAGTAGAACTCTGTCTCCTGGGTCTCGTCCTATCTCCTCTGAACAAGAACCCAAGGCTGACTCTGTGCTTTGGATGGGGTGGGGTGAGGATGGCATCTGGATGGTGGATGAGCTCCAGCAGTAGGGAGCAGAGGCTTTAACCCATGCATCTGGGGTCCCATCGTGCTATGTACCGAGCTGAGAGCTGGGACAGCTGCAGCCTCTCTGCTCCTTTTGCTCTTTCCTCTGTTGTACTCGGAGTTATAAGAAGTGAATAAGCAGGAAAGCATCATCCATAAATGATGTTGAGTGCTCCTGAGAGAGTCATAAGCAGGACAAGGGTGATTTTTTTTCCTCTGAATGCTTTCCCTTTGAGGTTACACGTTGGAAATCTGTGGCTGAGGACAGCTGTGCTCTAAACATGGACAGAGCTGCCAGTCATAGTCCTAAGACAGCTGAGAGGGATCAAGGATGGGAGGAACATTGAGCAGGACCTTTAACTTGCCTCTGGCCCCACCTCAAGAGAGGTTCCTTGGGCTCATTCTTCTTCAGCAGAAATCATATGGGCCCTGAGACGGGAAGTCCACATTTCCTTTTACAACCTTATGTCCTGGGAGATGACAAGCGGTGCTGTGCTTTGAATATCGGTTGACTCTCCAAAATTCATGTGGAAACTTAATCCCCAAGGAAAAGTGCAGCCTTTGCAAGGCATCCAGATCATAGGGCCTCTCTGTTGTGATTAAAACTTTTATAGAAGAGTCTTACATGATGTCCAGTTCCTTCTGGTTTCCTCTACAGGAGGACACAAGCAAGATGCCCTCTTGGAAGGAAAGCATTCGGAAGACCCTTGGCTTTAGACATTCTAGCCACCAGAAGAAGCACAAGACATATAATGTTATTATTTATAGGTTACCAACTTGTGTTTGTATTAGTCAGCTTTTCATCACTATGTAAAACTCCTGAGACAGGCTGCTTCTGAAGAAAAAAACGTTTATTTAGGGCATAATTAAAATCCAAACGCGGTTGCACATGCTTAGGGAGGGCTGTCCTTAACTGCATCACCATCCTGATGGCTAGCAAAGGTGGCAGCACCACGTGTTATGAACAAGAAGTGATTTCATCTCAAACCAGGAGGAGTAGTATGTGCGGGATACTCGGGATTTTATAACAACCCTCTGAAGAGGACAACCAGAGTGCTAGGAGGTCTGCCTTGTGAGGGCATGGCCCAATGACCTGAAGACCTCCCAGTAGGCCACACCCCCATCGGTACCTTCACTTCTCAACAGTGCCACTCTGGGCCAAGTCTTCAATCAAGAGAAACCCTTGTGATAGCGCGGTATTTGTTAGAGCAACAGGAATGAACAAAGGCAACAAGAACAATTTAGGCACTGTGCTATGTTTTTAGAAAGACTTTTCGTGGAACATTTTAGATATGCTTCCATTTTAAATGTGAAAGTTTTACAGGTTTTGAAGAATATATACAGCCATAAACACTACCACAATCATGACATCACACACTTCCATATCTCTCAAAATTTCTCTTACATCCTGTTGCAATTAATTTTCTCTCCTTCCTAGTCCTAGGTAATAATAGATTTGCTTTTTCTCACTGTTGAAAAGTTTGGATTTTCTAGAATTTAATGTGTTAGGAATGTATTAGGCTTCTTTCATTTATCCTAATACTTATAGATTTATCTGTACTGTTGCATGTATCAGTGGATTCTTTATTTTTATTGCTAAATTGTATTTCATCACATAGGTAGACCATAAGTGACCCATTCTCTCTTGATGGACATTAGAGAAATATTTTATTATTCATATATGGAAAAACTGCTATGAATTTTGTATTTATTTTTTTGTTTGCAGAACTGGGGATTGAACTCAGGCCCTTGTGCTTGTCAGGAAAGTGCTTATTCTACTGAACTGTCTCCCCAGACCTTGCTATGAACATTTGCACAAGGTTTTGATACTTGTTTTCATTTATTTTGGGCAAGCACCTGGATGGGATTGATGAATCCTCTGGTAGATACATATTTATGAGATGCTACTAGAAAGTTTTCCTAAATAGCAGTGACACTGTAGTACTAACAAGCAATACAAGAAAGTTCTGTGTGCCCTATGACCTCACTGACACTGTTGTCTGTCTCTTGAACCTTCTTCCTTCCTGGGGTGTAAAGTAGTAACTCAATTTGATTTTCATATGATTTTTCCTAATGTCTAGTGGCATTTTCTGTAACCTGATGGCTAATGATGTGAAGATCTTTCCAAGTACTGACTAACCTTTTATATACCCTATTTTGTGGTTTGTCATTTCATATTCTTGCTCTGTTTAATTGATCTCTCCATAGTTAAATTGAAATCATTTTGACTGATTCTGCATATAAGTTCTTTGTCAGCTAAATGAACTGAAGTATTTATTCCCATTATGTGGTTTCCTTGTCATTTTCCTAATAGAATTTTTTATGATGAGCAGAAATATTAATTTTGTAAAAGTCAAGTTTACCCATTATTTACTAATTTGTGGTTCTCATGTAGTCCTAAGAAATATTTGTCTATGCTTTAATACAAAATTTTCCCCAAGATTTTCTTTTAGAGATTTTACTTTTCACTTTTATATATTTTACATTACAATATGTAATATGAGTTAATTATTGGCTATGCTTGTACGGGTCAATGCTTTTTTTAAATATGAATATCTAATTGTACCTAGAACATTTGTTGAAACATTACTTCTCCTCATTGAAATACCTTGGAACCTTTGCTGAAAATCACTTGACCATGTATATGTACTCTGAACTGACTCTATTGCAATATTATACATGTCTAGCCTTTTTGATGTTACCTAACACCCCTAACCCCCCTCCATCTCTTCTCCCTGCTTTTCCTCCTCCTCTTTTATTTTTATTTTTTAAAATTTATTATTTTCCTGCATCTTGCTATTGTCTGGACTAGTCTTGAATATACACTTTCTTGATTACTGTAGTTTCATAGAAAATCTTAGGATTGCTTTGGTTATTTTAGGTTGTTTTTATTTCCATGTAAAGCTTAGAATCAACATTTTAAGTGTTGAAGCAGCAGGAATGGACTAAGGAAATAAAGAGAAAAGAAATCTGGACTTTTCATTGGGATTCTATTCAATCTTTGAATCAATTTGGGGAGAATTCCTGTGCTTAAAAAATAATTTATTAATTAATTGGTAAAGGGTCCCACTATGCAGCTAGAAGTTGTAGTGACCCTCTTGTCACAGCCTCCCCAGTGCTGGAGTTACAGGCATGTTCCATCATGTCCAGTTTCACACCCGGAGTTCTAGTGCTAGTATCACACGTGGTACTGTGGATTGAAACCAGGTCCTTGCACTTGCCAGGCAGGCACCTAGATTGCAGAGCTATCTCCACAGCTCAAGAATTACCATGTTAACAAGGTCAAATCTTTAGATTCATGAACATGATACCTATCTCCATTTATCTAGGTTTTAATTTACTCAGCAATGTTTTATAATTTTCAGTGTACAGAGCTTAGAGACTTGTTAGGGCTGGCAATATATCCCAGCAGACTAAAGTACCTGCTTAGGCAAGCTCAGGGACCATGGCTTGATCCTCTGTACCACATGCTATGCCAGCCCTGTCCCCAGGGCCGGCTGAGCCACAAAAAAAAAAAGAACAAAAAAACCCAAACAAACAAACAAACAAAAAAGTTTGGAGACTTGTTAAGTTTACCCCTAAATATGTCATTTCAAAAGGAATTGAGAGGCCAGGGATATAGCTCAGCAGCTTAAGCACCCACATGGCAAGTGCAAGGTCCTGAATTCGATCCCTGGTATCAAAAATAAAAAGGTATTGAATTTTTTATTTTATTTCTTAAATATTCATTACTAGTAGATAATAGCACAATTATGTTTATATACTATGACCTTCGCTAACCTCAACTTAGTTCTATATACATTCATTTATATATGAAGCCTTCAAACTTATCATTCTTTATAGCTGAGTCAACTTAGTTCTAGTGGCTTTTTTTTTTTTTTCATAGATTCCTTAGGATTACCCAATTATGTCATCTGAAAAAGATTATTGTGTTATTTTCTGTCTGCTATCTATATCTTTTCTCTCTTTTAAAAGCCATTTTTCGGGTTGTAGAGACAGCTCAGCAGTCTAAATATCTATCTGGCAAGTGCAAGGATTCAGGTTTGATTCAGGTAATGCATGCATGTTGGCCACCAAAACCAGACATGGCAGAGCACATCTGTAATCCCAGCATTGGGGAAGCAGAGACAGGAGGACTACTATAAGTCCAAGCTGCATAGTGAGAGCCTGTACCAAATAAATAAATACTTATAAATAAAAAGATTTTTTAAAAAATAAATGGAAATAAAGCCATTTTTGATGTGTATAATGGTTTATACCTAAGTATTTCCACAAAGCTTTATGTAACCATAGGTGGGGCTTTTGGGAGTTGAGTGGATCATAGGTGTGTGGTAGTAGGTTATGGGTATGTGGCATCAGATTTGGGTTTATAGCTGGGTGTTATGATTGGAAGTAGAGCCTGGTGGGAAAATGTGGCTCACCCTGGCTGTGACCCAGAAGGACACATGTCCCTCCCCCTCCCTTGATCTCTCTCTGCTTTTCTTTTTAATTTTTTTTTTTTTTGAGACAGGGTCTCGCTATGCAGTTGAGGCTGGCCTTGAGTTCACTTTTGTAGCCCAGGCTGGCCTCAAACTCGCACCAATCCTCCCGCCTCAGCCTCCCGAGTGCTGGGATTACAGGCGTGTGCCACCACGCCCAGCTTCTTTTTAATTGTTAATTTTAATCTCTCTGCTTTCTTCTGCTACCTCATGAGCTGTCTCTCCTCTGCCACACTCCTCTGCCATGTTACCTTGCCTTGGAGCCATCTGGCTATGGACTGACACCTCTACAAATTGTGAGTCAAAATATACCTCTCCTCCTTTAAGTTGTGGATGTCTGGCATTGTGTCCCTCAGTACTGAGAAAGTAACGAAGGTACAGTCACTAAAGCCTTAGCACAGTACTCAGCAGCACTGGTGAGAGGAGCCACTGGCCTGCTCACCTTAGCGAGACACATTCAGTCTGTCACCACGAAGCAGCTGCAGTTCCTGCATAAACACCACAAAATTTAGTCTGCTTTAAACATGACCATGTTCCGGAAATTTAAACAAAACTAAAGGTAAGATGCTAATCAGCCTCAAAGTCTTTTGTCTGTTTTGTTTGCACACGTGTAAGCTTCAAACATTGACATCTGTATCAATTACCTTTTACATTTCTTTTCTTTCTTTTTCTTTTTCTTTTTTTTTTTTTTTTTTTTTGTGTGTGTGTGGAATTGGGGATCAAACTCAGGACTTTGCACTTGCCAGGCAGGCACTTGTGCCCTGAGCTGTCTCCCCTGCCCTCTTCAATTACCTTTTAGTAATTATATTTTACACAGAGGTTAATGAAGAAACTTTCCAAATGAACGAATGTTTTATTTCTTCCACTCTTCCTAGTAATGTCCCTCCTCCCCCATTCTGACCCATCTACAACTACAACCTTCTGTGTAACACGCTGACACCACCTGATTTGTTTTAGGTTCAGTGTGTATCTCTGTAGCAATGAGACAGAAAACTGCTGTCCAGAGGGAGCAAAGAATAAGACACAGAGCCTAAGGATACCTGCTGTCTCTTGTAAATTCTGGCAAGCTGCGATACAAGGTCACAGATAACATCATTTCCTGGAGGTGCCCTGTCTGTTCTTTCTTTCTTTCTTTCTTTCTTTCTTTTTTTTTTTTTTTTTTTGAATTTTTTATTTTATTTATTTTTTTCTTATTTCAGAACCTTTGTTTATTTTTATTTATTTATTTATTTATTTTGAGGGACCAGGGTTCAAATTCACGACCTTGCACTTGCCCAGAAGGCACTTGTGCCTCGGAGCTATCTCCCCAGCCCCTACCTTTGTTTGTTTATTCACTCATTTTTATGGCCAGCTCAGCCCACCCCAAGGGCAGGGCTGGTGCAGCATGTGGTGCCGGGGATCGAACTGTGGTCCCTGAAGCCACCCAAGCTTTCCCAAGCAGGCACTTTAGACCACTGAGCCATCCCGCCGGGACCCCTGTCTGTTCTTTTTGATCCTTCACCTGCAATGTTACAGGCTAGTGCTGTATGAACTTATGCTGGAAGGCCATATAGATACAGTGGTTTGTTTACATAAAGTTAGTTATGCATGTTCCTTAACCCATGTTTAGCCCTCAATAAATGTGAGAAGATTCCATAACTTGAGACTCACGTAAAGTGACACGAAGATTGAAGCTTGGAAGTCCTCTGAGGCTAGATTGATCTAGTCTTCTTGTCATTTCTTTCAGCTCAGATTGATAACATATGACATGCCTCTGAGCCTCAGGCACACCTGGAGTACTGCATTCACATTGTGGAGTCCGTGTAACCAGTTACAGCATGATGATTATAAGATGCAGGAACAGAACTCACTCCAGTTTTGTTTTGTCACCTCTGACAATCTTTGTGTTAAAAATTAGAACAGTGAAGGTGGGCCAGATAGCTCATGGATTAAAGCACCTGCAAAGCAGTAGCAGGGGCCAGGAGTTCTATCTGTGGGCCCGCTGTGCCAGCCCCAAGGGCACTGAGACCACAATTGAGACTAGGCATGGTGGTGTGTGCCTGTAATCCCAGCTCTTGGGAGGCTGTATACAGGCGGATCACTATGAGTCCAATCTAGTAGTGAGATCCTGAACACCTTGTAAACACTTCCATAAAATACAAAAAAAAAAAAAAAAAGAACAGTGATACTATAAGTTGTAATTTTTTGTCTGATAAAGACATGCTTTAATCTACCTGTGTTTACTGGTTTAAGTTGTATCTCTAAAATTGAAGTCTATTCATTTTAATCACTGTTCTTATTTGTCATTTAATTACTTATTTCTGTGAAAGACCTATATTTACGGCTAAGATTTTTTACCTTTTTTTAAAAGATTTTTTACCTTTAAAAATACATTATTGGGGCTGGGGGGATAGCTCAGTGGTAAGGGCTCTGGCAAGTGTAAGGACCAGGGTTTAATCTTCAGTATCTCATGTGGTGCTAGTTCCAGTGAACCCCAGCCACACTGTGCCAGCCACTGAAACTGGCAGTGGAGGCACATCCCTGTAATCTCAGTGCTGGGGAGGCTGAGACATGAATATCACCATGAGTCTGAGCTGCATAGCAAGACCCTGTACCAAATACACACACATACATACATATATAAAAAATGCATTAATGGAATGAAACATTAATTTTGTATGGGTATACTATAATATCTTTTTACTTTTGGCATAATTGTATGCAGAGTGCTCAATTTAAAAAAATATTTCATTGTCATTAATCTTTTCTGGTGATTGTTTCTGTTCATCTCAGGTCCTGGTTATTCATGGCATTAACTTTAGCACAGAGAAAGGGAGGTACTTGGGGTCGAGTGAGCCCAGTGGATTGCTTCCACTTTGGTGGGTAGAGTGGGCGCAGGGCCAGACCAGGAAGTTGGCTGCCCATGAGTCCAATAGCATCATTACTTGTAATTATTTCCTTCTGGGGAACATTTTGGGTTTTGTTCTGAGGCAGGGATACAATGAGACAGATGGGTTAATGGCAAAGAGCCATAAAATTTTTTTTGTACAATTCCAGACTGAACGTCTTATTTCTGGCAGAAGTGGGCAGGGGATCAGAGGTCAGGGCTGACCAGAGGCACTCATGGATCACCTCACTAGAACCCTTGGTGAGCTTCTGGATCTACTGAGACAAGTCTGGAGGGCCAGGAACCTGCTCTCAACTACACACATTCGCTAATTGCTATAATGCATCCTGAACTTGGACCATCATTCACACAGAAGGGGACCAAGATGGGAGGGGTTGAAAATTGTTTGAAGCTGATAAAACAGGAAGAAATTACCACAATATTTTTATCGCCTTTGTTATTTCACTATAGCTTTCATTATTGAATGGCTGGTGTACGGTTCCTTCAAACTTACTGTTCTGCAAGCTCTGGATATAATAATATCAGTGCTGTAAAAAAAATAAAGGATTATGAATGATAACACAAATTATACACTGACATTCATCCCACAGACTCCATGGTCTGAATGAAGGGTTGAGAAGACTATGGGTTTATTTTCTTTTTTTAACTATGGGTTTCTATGAGAAGGTCAAGTTTAATTAATTGTTGTCTGAGAGCCAGTCACATAACTCAACAGATTAAAGCGCCTGCTTAAGTAGATGCTGTCAGGGTTTAATCTCCAGCGTGCAGTGCAGGTCCTGCCTCCAGAGCATGCTGAGATGGAGATTTAGACTGGGCATGGTGGCACATATGTCTGTTATCCCAGCACTTGGGAAGCTGAACACAAGAGGATCACTATGAGTCTGATCTGTGTAGTGAGGCCCTGTAGACCCTGTACTAAATACAAAAACAAACAAAAGACAAAGAAAGAAATTAATTATTGTCTAAATAGACTTGCACTGGGGGGTTAATGCCTGAAAACTAGTAGCTAATTACTAAGACTGCCAGTGAGGCCAGTGAACAATGAGTTCACCCCAGTTTCTTGTTGGATATGTTGCCGATTGTCACAGGACAGCAAGCAGTGGAAGTGGCTGTTTTGAACCTCCAGTACAATTCTCAAAAATGCATGAAAAAAAAGATACCTCATAGCCGACCAGGACAATAACCCCTGGAAAATCTTTGGGATATGGAGTAATACCTCATCTTCTCCAGGGAGAGTGGAAAAGAATACAAGACACTGAAATCATGTGGCCAGGTGGTTGAGGGCTTGACATAAACAGAAAAAAGTGGGGATGAGGAGGCTTAAGGAAAATAAGAGTTTACAGGCAAGAAAGCATGTCACTAGGAGTACATTGCTCAGAAAATTTGCTAATTAGAAACACAAAGGTACAGCAAGAAGATCTTGAATGACTTGTAACTAATATTGTGTGTGGAAACAGAAATAGAGGATTTGAAGGGGCAGGAGGGGAGGGAGGGCCCTGTTTTAGCTGAATGGAGAACAATGATGCTCAGAAGTTAGCAGCCATTGTTAACATCTCACCACAGCAACAACTTTCCTGACCTCGGAGGGAATAGTGCTGAGCCTTCTTTCCTTGTCTTTTGGACAATGCCTCATGTACCCATCAGAGGACATTAATGATTTCAGAATGTCTCCTTTACTTGAATAATTTCATTCTAGGTGTTTATGGGCTGAGTGAAAAATAAACCTAGTGGAGTGACATGCTTTTATTTTACCATCATGCACATAAGTGATGACACATATGCCAGTAATAAACTTCCAGCTTAGTAGAACCATCCCACAAGTATGTAAGAAAAGAGACACATCAATTACTCTTACCTCAGCCCATTCTAGATTACTTTCCTGGTGGATGATGCAGACCTCAATCTCTACAGTGTCTGGACCTACTGCCTTTGCGAAATTATTTATGCATGCTATGATTGCTCATGTAACATCTCTATGCATGGCATCACTCACTCACTCACTCAATCAGTGTAACCACAAATCTATGTTCTAGCAAAATATTCCTGCACACATTATGTGCCATAGCTTTACCTCTGCGTGGTTATCAGGGTCACTTCTTTTCTTCACAGTGGCAGCTTCTTTCTTTGCTTGGCAGTCTGCCTGAAGCTGGGTGGGAGCTTTACCATTTCCCCTAGCAGATACAATCTTCCCTCAAAGTAGGACAGTTAACTCAGCAGAATCTAAGTTCATTGGTTTGAGAAACACAAATTTTTAAGGAGATTCAAGGAAATAATACTGAGATGGGTGAATCCTCTTTCTATTTCACATTTGCTGTACCAATATCACTAAACACTGGGGATAATCATCATATGCTGTGACCATAGCACATATATTCAATACACTGGAGAATAGGATCAAAACTCACAGAGTGTTGTCTATGAGATGACAAGAAAAGGCTGTTCCAGAATGTCTGCTTTCAGCCAGGAGGGAGTAAGGCAGGCTAGAATGACAAGATTAGTTAAGGACAACTTCTAGAAAAGAACTGTTCTGGGTCGTCTGTGGGCCGAATACACAATAAGCAGGCCATGCTGAGAATCATTTGGGTTTCCTCTAGTCAGAGCAAAAAGATCTTGTTGAATACGCAAGGCCTTAAGTGGGAATCCTGGAAAGGTATCAATTTAATGTAAAGCTAAATTACCTCTCTAGTAAATGCTGCTCTAGAATACACGGAGGGTATGCATTCTGCATAGGAGTATTGCTCAGGTGTACAGAAGGATGAACTTGTATCACTTATAGGAAAATGGATGCTCATTGAGACCATGATATTAGGTGAAATAAGCCAGGCATGTAAGGTTAAATATCGTATGGTTTCTTTCATATGAAGAACCCAAAATCTAAATCATTTAAATATAAATGTTTAAATTAATTTTATACAATATAAATACTTTATATAAGTTTTGATATTTATATAACTATAAGCATCTTTTACATGAGGAACCCAAAATATAAACCAACTGAAAAGCAAAACAAAAAGGTAGAACATAGAAAAGAGAGAGACTGACTTTGTGGGGTGGGAAGGGGATCTGTGAATGGAGAAAGACAGGAGGGAGGGTGCAGGTTAGCAAAAGTGACACCGTATGCACCAATTTCCCAACATCTGTGTAATCACTGCAGTGTGGGGGGTCACCTGGGCAGTTAAGGAGTCCCTCCGTGGAGGCCATCTGTTTATCTGGGTTACTGCTCTTACTCTGATAAAAAATGTAAAAGGGAGGCATGGCTGGCTCAGTACTGAAGATCTTCCAGGTGGAAAATTAGGAATTGAGGTCTTGAGAAGAACGATAAAGTCAGAAACAAAAGTGGTGTGAAGCAGAGGTTTATTTATAATATCAGGAAGGCAGGAGCCAAGTTTGCAAGTGACATAGCAGAAAGAGCTCGAAATGAGTAAGTTGGTCTGGGATGAGTTAAGAGTCCAGGGGTCTTCACTGATTGGTGTACTCAGCCAACCAGAGTTTTGTTCTTTATTGCTGGGGTGAGCTGTTTCTAGGGTGAGCTAAGGGTCATGTGGTCTAGGAGCAGGCAGTAATCTGGTCCCTAAAAGGAACTGTTTTACACCTACAAGGGCTTTACAAAGGGCAGTTTCCAGTAAGCAGCTAGTTATTCTGGTAACCGCCTGGCCTGTCAGCCATGCCATATTAGCCACGTCATGCCCTATGTCCCTGCCTATCTGTCCTCTAACTCTCTTTGCCTTACAATTCACAGACATACACGGTCTTGGGTACTTTTTTGTTGCCAAGATACAGTGCCTGGCCCCCAAAACTAAAGAAGGCAAAGTTTATTTCAATTCACTTTGTAGAGGCTTCAGGGCAGGAGAGGAAGGCAGCAAAAGCAGTCCATGGCAGGGCAGGCATTAGGGAAGGCAGCAAAACAGTGAGCCTTTAATTCTGTTCAGACTACAACCTTATTGGTTGGCCACCCACACCCAAAGTGAGGCTTCCGTCTTCAGTAAATCCATTCAGAAACACCAAATATTACACTAAACCAATCTAATTAGGACCACACGCCCTTAATCTAATTCAGTACCACACACATGCTCAAACCCATTATCGTATAACCATGATCTAGCCACTCCCTAAAAGCTCCACCTATGATGGCATGAGCTACCTTTAATTAAGAAAAGTTACAAAAGATTTTAAAAGGATTGAACTCAATAATCTAGAGACAGCATACAGAATTGAAAATTTAACATCTACTGGAGGGGAAAAGAAAAGAACAGTAGTCACAAAGATATAGGAAAAAAACCTATCCAAACTGAAATAGCAACAGCAAGTTGAGGAATGATATTAAACTATGTACACATGTGCATTTGATATATTAGAAAGATAGGGGGAGAAGAAGTAATAGAATTTTCTGAATTTGTCACACACGTTAGGATGTTATTGTTCCCTAAAAAAGGAGAATGATTTATACTAGCAAGATGTGGAGCAGTCGGAATACTTGTGCCTTGCTGGTGGGAGTGTTAGCTTGTGCAGCTGATGTAGAAAATAACTTGGTGGTTTTCACAAAGGGACACAGAATTATCATGTCACCCAGCAATTCTTCTCCTAAGTATGTGCCCCAGAGAATTGAAACAGAGACCCAAATAGATACTTGTACATCAGAGTCCATTATTCACAAAAGCCAAAATGAAGAAATAACCTAAATATCAAAACAGATGAATGAATGGGCAAGATGATGTGTACACATATGATGGAATATTATTCAACCTTTAAAATTTCTTTTCCCCTCTTAGCTAAACAAAATTAAACCCAAGGTCTCACACATGGCTTTTTTTTTTTTTTAAGGTATTTGATATGGGGTCTCACTACACAGCTCGGACTTGTAATGATCCTCCTGCTTTCAGCCTCCTCAGCACTGGAATTATAGGCATGCACTACCAGCCTGGTCTGGTGGCCTGCTCAGTGCACTGGGGTGGGGTGGGAGTACTGGCATGGCATGTGGTGCTGGGAATGAAGCCCTAGACCTTGTGCTTGCTGAAGTAGGTGCTTAGTCCTCTGAGCTATCTTGCTGGCCCTCACCCATGGTTTTATATGTCCCCCACCCATTTTAAATTTTATTTCAAGGCAAAGTTTTGCTAAGTTTCTCAGGCTGATCTTGAACTCACAATTCCCTGCCTTGACACTGCTGTGTAACCAGGATTATAGACTTACTTGACCTTTCAAGGGAATTAAATTAGAATACATGCTACATCATGGGTGAACTTTGAAAGTATTATGCTAAATCAAATAAACCAAACACACACGGAAAAATGTCAGATGATTCTACAAATGATGAAGTCCATGCAGCAGAAGCTAAAATCAAGGCTGCTAAGCCAGAGAGAAGAGGAGGAGAGTTACAGTTTCTTGGGTAGAGTTCCAGCTTGGAATGACAAAAAAGCTGTGGGGATGGACAGGGTTGAAGGTTGTACAACAATCTGACTAGACTTAATGACACTGATTTATATACTTAAAATAGATACAGTTTTATGTTCTGTGTGTTTTTGTTTCTCTCTTTGTTTTTGAATATTGGGGCTTGAATCCAGAGCCTTCACACTGAGCTACATTCCCAGCCCCTTTATAATTTTTTTTTTAATTTGAGTCAGAATCTATGCTGCGCAGACTAAGCATGAACTTGGAATCCTCCCACACCAGCCTCCCAAAGTGCTAGAATTGTAGGACTATGCCACCACTCCTGGATCTCTGGTGTGTTTTGACACACTAAATATATTCTTCAAATCAGTTGTTTCTGTTGAAGGAAAAGCCATGTCTTGTTTGTCAGTACAGGCTATAGATAAAGATACCTAAAAGAATGGTGGCATCCTATTTTTTAAATGTATTTTGTTTTGTTGTATTTTGTTTTTGTACAGTCTCACTAGGCAGCTGGGACTTGTAATGATTCTCTTGTTTTCAGCCTCCCAGTGCTGGGATTATAGGCATGAGCCATAACAGCCAGGCTCTGTCTCTGGCTCAGGGCATCCAGAGGCAGGGCCAGTGTGGGATGTGATAGGAATCCTATTTTTTACAGTGGTATTTGTGTGTTTCTCACAATTTTTAAAAAAGATGTACATGCTTATAGAAATTTAAGTTGCACTTACCTCTATGTATTTCCAGTGAACATTTTTTGAGATCAGTCATAAATAATTAAAAGAAAATGAATAGATCCCAGCATTCTCATGTCCCCAAGCCTTCCAACTCCTCCCTCGGCTCTAGGCCAGGCAGGTGTTCACAGCTGGACTTCATTTATCACAGGCTGTTGTTTTGCTCAAGCCTCAAGATACCACCCATGCTGCGGATATCCATGCGGGATCTCATTGACATCAAGGAAAAGTGCTCCCGGCCCTGAAGTCTCCGTGGTGCAGCCACTCGAGTTCTGTTCTAGCCCGACGCTCGTGGGAGTCACAGCAGCAGATCAAGCCTCCTGCCTGTGTGCACCCCAATCCTTCAGTCCCCTCAGGAAAGTGTTTTCTACTGGAACAGAAAAACGTTTACCCACTTCCTTGAACCTAAATGAGCCTGTAATCGTGGTCCTGGAGGCAGCGAGTACAGGAAGGAGAGGAAGAAGACTGCCGCTTTGCAAGTGCAATTCAGGGTGGTCATTTCTAGGCTATCCCCCAGCTCCCAGCAAGGGCAGAAGGACAATTCTGGTATCCTACAAGATTGAAATAAACCTAGCAACACAGTATTCCCAGCCCTATCTGCTCCATCCCAGAACTCAAGAGTGTGAACTTGTCTGAACAGCACTCTGACTTGGAAATACAGCAGTCCCTCACTACTGCATAGTTTGACTTCCATGGACTCACTGTATTCTGTACTGAACTCACAATTCCCTCACCAGACACTACTGTGTAACCAGGATTACAGCCTTCCTTGACCTTTCAAGGGAATTAAATTAGAATACATGCTACATCATGGGTGAACTTCGAAAATATTATCTGTATTGTGAGTTTGCACAAAATATTCATCTAAATTATTTATCACAGATTTTTTGCTATATTGCAGGATTTTGCCGTATAATGCAGTTTATATGTGTTGTGAATATTATGAAGGTTTATGAGTTTAGAAAATGGTTAAGAACATTAGAAGTGTTTTTAAAAGTGTTGGAATGGTTTATAAAGCATATAGATATAGATATAGATATATAGATATAGATTCACTACTTTGCTGATTTTCACTTATCTTGGGGGTGCCTGGAATGTACCTTGCATATGTGGGGAACTGCTACAGACATGTTGAGGCTCTGCCTTCTGCCTCTTTTATGACTGTCATCAGGTGACTAAATCTTTGCTTTAATTTTCAAGACAGTGGGAGAACAAATTCCTTTCTGTATTGCCATGGCAACCTTCTGAAGGCCACACTGTGTTTGACTTGTAGTTGGTTAACCTTTGTCAGTTCTCTGTTTTGAAGATTTTCAAAATAACGAATGGAAGCCCACGAGTTCTGCATGCCATCCACTGTAGATGTTATCACCTTCATAACATGCCATAGCTATGTGTCCAGAAAGGCTCCTCCTGCACCTCATCCAGGTTCTCCACAGTAAGAGCCTTGTCTGGCCACTGGATCAGATCCTTCTTTCCAGTTTCTGTGTACTTACAACCCCTATCCACAGGGAGCTCAGAGCTCTAAGTGCCCTGTGCTTCTGGACTGTGATGACTGACTGCAGACAGCTTTCCATGCCATCACAGGAGGCCACATTCTTGATGTGGCATCCTTAGGGTACACTTGTGAGTGGTGGGTCTGTGTCTACATGGAACTGGTTATTTGTAGCTGCAGCTGTAGGGGGAGTGAGTGCCCTTGCTGCCTTGATGCAAATGGCGCAGGTTCTGGCCCTCTGGAGGCTCTACCTGGAGTCAGGTGTCAAGATAAAGCACCTTAACTCACTACGGGACACTTATGTGAGCCCAAGTAAGTTGGAGGACATTTCCTGGATGTATCTGGCCAGAACCAGGTCCAAGTCCATTTACCCCATCAATTCCCCTTTTACCTGTGTGGCTCTGAATCTGGGTTCCATCTAAGCCTCAGGAAACCCATTTGTCAACAGACTTGTGGAAGAACAAAGCTAAAGAGACCTAAGCTTAGCGTTCTTGCCTCCAGCCAGACCTTAACCTGCTGGTGTTTCCATTCCCCACTTTGGCTTTGAACAGTACAGTTGCCAGGGTGCAAACTCTGTTTATTTACATGTTCAGTTATTAAATCTGAAATTTAGGACATATTCTGTTATCTACACAAAAATTTAACAATGTGTTTCTGGCTAGCTTATTAGGAAAGATACCTCCTGATTAAAAAACAACAACAACAACACCTTTATTTATTCATATTATGACCAGCTCAGCCTGCCCTGTGGGTGGGACTGGTGCAGTATGTGGTGCCAGGGATTGAACCATGGTTCCTGTGGTTGCCTAAGCAACTGCTTTAGACCACTGAGCTATCTTGCTGGCCCCACCTTCCAATTTTAAAAGTATCTTTGGTACAGCAAGAAAAGCAGGTAGATGCAGTTGTTAGGTTGTCATCATGTGCGTTCGCTAGTTTTAAAAAGTTATAATTTTTAATTAAGGATTTTTCAGAACATTATGAAAAATTTAAATACATACAAAGCACAAAGAACAAAGTATTAAGTCCTTGTGTTCATATTAGCCAGCCTTTCAGGCTCTCTGCCCATCCCCCTGCAAAGGAGTCAGGACTTCTAGGCCTGCTTTCAGGTCACCAAAATAGCAAGCATGTGAGGAAAACTACTTTTTCACCCTCCTCTCCGGGGCTTGAGCCAGTGACCACAGGTCACATGGAGCACCTTGGAAATGGAGGTTTTTCCTCTCCAGTGGGTTTATTTGTTCAGGTTCCTTCATCCAGAGTTCAGGGCTGGGACCAAGCATGAGGTAGGGTCTAGCTGTGCCCACTGGAGAGACCAGAGTCCTCCTGTTTCTCAGGAATCCACCCTAAGAGCAGATGCTTGTCAGAGTTTTATTAGCCCTGTCCTCCTTCTGCTGGAATAGCATTTGTTTTCTTTGGCCTGTGGGATGTAGCCCGTGACCTTCACACTGGCTCCAGGGTTACTGGCTGGAGCATTTCACAGTAAACTGGCATAACACTGTCAACCGTCTACATCGTTCAGTGTTTACATTTCAATCAATCCAGGCTGTTCGCTGTTTTGCACCTTAGTGCAGGGAAACCAGAAAAAATTTGCTTTGAAATTGAATTATTTTAACTGTGTTTTTCTAACACAAGTCCTGGATGTCCTTGATTGTATTTTCCAAATCTCCTCCCCTCTCTCTTCTATTTTCACCCTAGGACAGAGTTGTCTTTCACAGTATGGAGCACAGAAAACATGTGGACAGTATCCTGCATGGGTCAGAATGCACTCGAGCCTCTGAGTTTATGTGGGGTGCTATGCTTGGAAGCATCCACTGGCAAACTGGACTGTGCTGGTCAGGGGAAGATGACCAGTTGGTCCTAGCAAAAGATGATGAACAACTGGCATGGAGAAAAGCAGCAGGGGAGATGGAGTAGCCATCAGCAATGGCTGTTTTGCAATGGAACTATCACCAGTGTAGGGAGGCTAGCAGGAGGCTGATCTCAGATGGTTACAGTAGACAGCCAGTAGTAAAGGTGAGTGGACTCATAAAGAGGAATATTCCAGTTCCTACCAGTGAGATTAAAACCAGATAACATTTCTCAGAAATAGACCTCTCCAGGGGTGTCCCTACAATAGCACACCCATTTAGCACACTTATTCTGTACTGAAAACTATTCTAAGGACCTTCCCTACATTATTAGTTTAACTCTCATAGTAACCTTATGGGCAGGCAACTTCAGAACCATAACATTTTATCCAAAACCCCCAGGGCCAGAGATATGTCAAAACTCCTAATTTTCTGGATTTTAGAAATGTGTGACTTATACCTTATATTAAAAACATTTCCATAGGCTGTGCTCTATAAAATACACTAACATTTATGGGGTGAAGTATCTGAATTTCTATATTAAATTTAAGAAATGATTTGACATGAGTTGGTTTACAGTTTGATGCTAATATTTTAAAATAATTTTAGATTTTTGGATGCTAAATTGTAGATAAGGGAATGGGGCCTTATATTGCTATCTTTCTTTTACATTTGAGGAAATTGATGTGTAGACATTAAATAACTTATAGATATAACCTGTAGCTCGAAGCCAGACTCAAGCCAGGGCCTTCACTGTTGGTGCTAGGGGGCCTCTTACACTGCGGAGCAGTCTGGCTGGCTGACCACCACTAATGTCTCTTCTTAGCCTGCAAAGCTTTGATTCTCTGACCTCTGGCTTCACCCAGATGCAGGCTGCTCCCAGAGAGACACCAAGGGCTGCTGCTAGACATCATGTTGCTGCTAGAAATGTTTAAAAACAGGAGACACATTCCTACAGGAGACACTGAGTCTCATTGAGAGAAGGCGGCGAAGGAAAACGATGCGGCGCCATCTTGGTCTTTAAGGACTTCCCCTTTCTTTGGTCTCTCACCATCACAACCTCAGTTAGCAACACCACAGGAGCCCACTGGCTCAGGCTGTCCCCTTCCAGGTGCATCCAAGCACAGATCCCGGGCCAAGGACCAGTGGTGTTTAACTCTCTTGCTTTGTAGAGGTGGGCTAGAGAGTCGTGGGCAGAAAGTGAGTTTAAATACTGATGTCTGAAGATGGGCAAAGCCCCTTAACTTTATTCATCACCTTCTAAAATAAGACATAATTATTGCTCTGGATAAAATTAACATTTGTAGGTTCAGTAGTTTATATTGACTTGAGGAGCCTTCTTTAAACAAAAGAATGCAGGGGGCTGGGGAGATGGCTCAGTGGCACAAGTGCCTGCCTGGCAAGTGCAAGGTCGTGAGTTTGAACCCTGGTCCCTCAAAAAAAAAAAAAAGAATGCAAACTTACTACTGTGAATTGAGAACAAAATTTATTCAGAAATGATGTCTGTGCCTACCAATGAGGAATGACACATTAGATGTTAGAGGACTCTTAGCCAAAGGCCATTTTAAAGGTATAATTTACCAAAATATATGACTGCATGAATATATTGCTAGGACCTGTGGCTGGAGTTGGGAAGGGCTCACTCAGCAGGGGCTCCCAAAGCTCAACGTTCATTAATCTCCCAGTATGTGAGCTTCCGTGTCAGCCTCACAGTTTTATAAGAATGAAATCAGAAGACTAAATATATGCAAATCTGTTTGGTAATCACTACACATTGTGCTGTATTGATGGTTTTGGAATTTTCTTGTTATTTTGTTTGGAGATGGTTCTCACTAAGTTGCCCAGGCTGGCTTCAAATGAATCCTCTCGTGTATGCCAAGGTTGATATTTTTGATGATTTGAATGTAGCATAATGTTCCTTTGGTGATGATAAAATAGATGCAATTTGCTGTCACTATAGGCTTATTGTATTACACTTACCTAGGGCTTCAAAAATGTATCTAAGTAACATATGCACATATTTTTACAAAGGAATCAAATCTTGATAAAAGACTTGGAACAAAAATATCAACCCTGTGTTTCACATCTCACATTTTTAACTTCATTTTGTAGTCAGCATTTGTCTTCCAAGGCTGGTGAGATAGCTCAGTGGTCTAAAGTGCCTGCTTAGGCAACCACAGGGACTGTATTTAGATCCTGGCACCACATGCTGAGTCAGTCCCACTCCCAGGGCAGGTTGCGTTGGCCATAATATAAATAAAGTTTTTTTAAAAAAGCACTTATCTTCCATATCCCTAAATAATACCTTTCATATTGCTTTCTCCTGATACACTGACCTTGCTTATTATTTAGTGACTTTTTATTATGATAAATAAAGATTTCACAGTCCTCTTGCCATTCTCCCACCACAGCTGTGATGCATATTTTACAACTGTCCTGGCATGAAATACTATTAGCAGCTGAAGAAAATAGAGGACTATGATTGTGTTTTCTTTCATAGACATCTTTTTTATTTCCTTGGAGTTAAATAATAGTGTGATTATTACATTTGCTTAGTTTTTCATTTACCTGTATTTGAGTTTTTCCACTCTCTACAATAGCATTTACATATATATGTATATGTAAATATATATACATATATGTAAATACATATATATTTGCACACACAAATAAATTCCCCATGCAACAAGGGGCACAATGCTCTCTGTCTCTGAGTCGCCAGCTGGTCTTGCTTTTTATTAAATGGTACAAAATACCCATACAGTGTCAGGCTAAAAATTTCCTTCCTTTCTATATTGCATTTCCTAGTTCTTACCTTTCTCTTAGTTTAGTTTAGTTTTCCTTTTATAAAAATATATTTGTTCATTACAGGGTCTCATTATACAGCTCTGACTCAGTGTTCCTCCTGTTTTTCAGCCTTCCCAGCGCTGGGATTACAGGCATACCCCACTAGGTCCATATTCTTCGGACACCTGGGGCAGGGCTGGTGCAGCATATGACCTTGGGGAATTTGAACTGTGGTCCCTGTTCTTGCTTAAGTTTGCCTAGGCAGATGCTTTGGTCAGCCGAGCTATCTCACCAGGCTGCTACTCCTCCTTTTTAAATAATCCAACTGTTTCCTAAGGAAAGGTTTATGGAAATTAAATTACAGAGACCACTTATCTTGAATGTTTGTATTCTGACTTTAGAATTGACTGATGGCTTAGAATAGACAAGTTCGGAATTCTATGTATAAAACTGTTCCAGAATTTGAAAGGCATTGCATTCTCTCTTAGTTTTCGATTTGCTGAGAGTTTCTGCCATTCCCAATCTCTCAACCCTTTGTGTTGGTGACTTTTCTCTTTGGAGAAATTCCACAATAATAGACAGATGAGACTATTGTTCAAAAATATGTCCTCTCTCTCCCCTTGCCTCCTTATACAGCTAGAGTGACTTCCTTGCTCTTGACTCTAGGCCGCTTGTGTGAGTGATTTTGACTAGTGGTATCTTAGCAGATATGTTACAAACAGGCACTTGAAACCATGTATGTTGTTGGGTTTGTGCTTTTACACTAATGTCATCAGGAGCAGGAGGACACACTGGTGCCAGCCTACTGGCTCTGGACAAGAATTCATAACCATAGAGCAAATAAGTTGGTCCTGACCATTGCTTGATCTGAAACAGCAGAGATACCCAGCTGAGCCCAGCTCAGATCTGCCAATGCTCCGCTGATCTGCAGATCACTGACAGCGTACTAGTGCTATTTCAAGTCACTGGGTTTTTGGATGTTTGCTATGTGGAATTTTGTGGCAACAGCCTTTGTGTAAGACACTGATATTTGTGACACTAGAAATGGCATCTTTGGGGCATGGAGACACAAGAAAATTTAAAAAAAATAAGAGGCTTTGGCATGGAGACTGGTTGACAAGGAAACTGTGAAAGTATATGGTGATCTGTGTCATGTAGGGATGACATTTTATAAAAGTATCACTTTGACCACTTGAAAATCAGAAGTTGTACCCCAAAATATTTAGATTTGTGAGAGATCTTCTCCAGCTGTATACAATTGACACCATGCTACGAAAAAGAGCGGAATCCAGAAAAGAATCAACAGCTTTTGAGGAAAATGTAGATAGACTAGAGAGGCCCTACATATTCTGGAATTTGTTGATTTGGAAAATAAAACCTCTGCATCACCAGCTGGCTACTAGGTGGCAAGTTCAACTGTGTGGGCACCCGATGGTTCAGCTGCTTATCTTTGCAAGGTTGGATATCTGTACAGCTATAGGTTCCCAGTAGCCTGAGGAAAATTAAAAGAACTTTGGGGTCTTCTGTCACCTTGTTTTCCTATGTTCCTGTGTGTATTTAGATTTGCTTTTAATTTTTGTTCATCTCCTCCTGTTCCTCCTTCTCCACTACGATGGGGAGTGTATAGATTTTATGAAGATTTTTAGGAAGATACTATTATGTCATGTTGCATGTATGCCCAGTGATAGTATGTACCCCTTTAGTTATGCAGTTGAAGTGATTTAGACTCTGTTCTTACGTTTTGCAAAAAGAATGATTTCTAGTTATTGTAGCCGCAACAGATTTGATTATACATCGCTTATACAAGTGCTGTGATAACATTTTTACCATTTATCAATCTTCTATGCAGTCTATGTTGTTTTTTGTTAATGCTTATTCTGCAATGAGGTAGAAGTGGAAGGCAGAGATTTAAGGGCAGATGAAAGTAATGTAAACAGTAAAGGAAGAGGTTGGCAAGAGTGACAGTCATAGGTGAAAGGAGAAAAGACAATTGGATATTGGTTGGATCGTCGGAGTACTTTTAGTTGGCTTGAAGGCTTGATGTTGAGGGATGTAAAGAGATATTTGCAGGGTTGAGGGCAAGATATAGGAGGATGATGTATTTCATGTTTGAGGAAAGCTGTGTGGCTGTCAGAACCTGTGGATAGGTTTGAGAATCTGTAATGTGGAAAAGAAGTACGGCAGGACTGGGGCTTGCTAAGATATGGAATCAGCAAGGGGAAGGTAGAAGGTTAGTTTTGGAGAAAATAGAAGTGAAGTGACCATGAGAGAGCAGCATATGGTGAATTAAAAAACTTGAGAGGAGTTTGCACGCTGAGAAAGCCACAGGATGTGATACCTCCAGCTTGCAACCTTGCAGGATGACGCTGACAGAGACGCGGTTCTTGGCTTAGGGACTCTCCCGTCACCCTCCCTGAGTGTGATAGTAGAATCAGCAGGCAGCTGCGCTGGAAAGTAGGCATCCCCCGTGTCAGGAGTGCACCTATGCTCGCTGTCCAGCGGGTGTCCTCAGGAGACTGTGTTGCTTTAACACACTGGCTCTGCATTGTGCAGGAGTCGACAATGAGTGATATGGAACTGCTCTGTCCCTCACCCAGCAGGTTCCTTGGTGGCATCTACCAGCTCAGCTGACCTGTGGGCCTACTGAGCTCATGCTGGTTGGTGTCTGTGCACCTGCCCATTACTCTACAGCAAGCAAGTTACCCAGGTGAGCACTGGGGGCCATGAGTGCACATAGGCCAATTTGCCCGTGTTCTGAGAATGTAGGATTTCCTTGCCTGGTGTCCTGTCTCTAGCCTGAGCCAGGGTGGGGGTTGGGGTCAGTTGCTCTTAGTGAGACCTGGAGCAGAGAATGAAGGGAGGCCATGAAGCCCTAAAGTCCCTGTAGGCCCTGCCCTGAGCTACACACCAAAAAGGCTGCTGCTGAGAGAGCAGGGTGTGGTGGCAGGTGGACCTGACGCCAGAGCACTCCTTAATAATTTTCTATTGCAGTGTGAGAGGACTTTTCACCTTCCAAATGCTCCCTTTATCAGAGGATCTTTTCTCAGCTTCTCTGATGTGATACCTCCTCTAGTCAGCCATGTTGAATTCTCTTAGAAGTGCCTGAATTATTAAAATACACATATCTCAATATCTGGTGTGATGAGTCGAAGGACATTTATTTATGAAGACAAAAAGACTAAATATTTGGAATAAGTACCATCCTTGGGTGTTTGGACCCCAGGTGTGCCTTCTCCTCAAATCTGTTCCATCCTGAAGCCACCTCAGTGGTTTCTTGTCCCCGTCCTTCCCAACACTTCACTCTTTGGCTCTGATGGTTAAGCTTGATTCTGTCAACTGGAGTGGCTTGGGAGCTGCCAGGAGACTGGCAGAGCAATTTCTGGGTGTGTATGGGTGGGTCATTTACACACCGGCTGGGCACCTATGTCTGGCCCTTGACTCCTTGTTCTGTGGTACCGTTCCCCTGCCCTGCTACCTGGATGCCACAAACAAAGCAGCTGTGCTACACCACAGCCTTCTGCCATGATGCTCCTGCCTCAGACACTGCTGGCCATGTACTGATTCCCTGAAACCATAAACTAAACTAAGCCTCTCCTCTGGACACTGAGAAGTGTACCCTGAACTTCACTTGGGCAGCACATTTGTTTATCCACTGACTGTTCTAAATGTTGCTTGGATATGTGTCATTTCCATCAGTTAATTCTAGTATTGAATAAATTGGATAAGATCGCCAGTTTTTATTTTCTATTATGGTCTTACAAAAATTAACAAAAAACGCAAGTTATGGTCATCCTGTATCTAAATGATTAGCCTGGTAATTTGTGAATTTCAAGATGTTCCAGCAAGAGGAAGTCTAGCTAATATGCTGGTCCTGCTTATAGGTTCACAATGGGTTCAGTAAGACTTTTCTTAGAGCAGGTAACATATTCCTTCTTCCCCTCCAGATTCTTTGTTGAACAGCATGACTATTTTGAATAGAATAATTCAATGTAAGTTTTATCTGCCTGAAATACCTTCATAAAAAAAGCATTTCCAGAACGGAGGTTCTTCCTCCTTTCTTATCACATTATCAAAGATTCTATATGGAGTTTATTTATTTATTTATTTATTTATTTATTTATTTATTTTTAATTTTTGTTTTATCCTCTCTTGGCTATGATTTTATTTATTTTTTTGTTTCAATTTTTTATTGTTTAAATTTAACAATGGTTATATTACATATTTTCATCATCAGATCAGTTTAGATTAATACATATAGGTATATAAGATTGATCAAACAATTAAACATTAAGCTTTCTAAATTCACATTACTTTTTTTTTTCCTTTCCCCTATCTTTTCTTTGAAAGTTGACATATTGCTTATTGTCCTCACAATCATTCTACAGAGTACAGTGTGTGGGCATGACCCACCTCCCTATTGATGTTGCTTAGAAAAATTAAAAAAAAAAAGGGAAAGATTATACTTCTCTTTGGACTAGGAGGGAGCAGATACAATGCAGTCTATTTAGGAAAAATAAATTATTTTCTCAGTCCCACGTGTTAGCTGAGAGGAACTCATGTTTCAAGATGCCAACATAGGGGAATCTTGCCATAGTCTCCCTTTCATGATCCACATTCTGTTTTCCTCTGTCTGCTGCTGATTCCTATAATTCAGACCAATCTTTCCTATTTTTCCCAACTGCTAAATTAATGTATTGTGCAAATAAAATTTTTGTTGAGTCTCTTGAACATTATCCATAATTCAGAAACTTCTTAGTCTTAGAGTTCTGGTAGAACTAAATTGAGCACTGACCAAAGTGATTTGTTGTTTTATTTAGATACTTGAGCTGAGTCTAGAGGGCGAAGTGGTCATGGATAAAAATAACAATTAGTAACCCCAGGCTTGTAACTGCAGCAAAGAAATGTCAAGCCATTAATTAAAATGACTCCGACTTCCCTCTTGGAGTCCAGTGAGCCAACATTTGTCACAATCTGTGTGAAAGGGCCGAACACACCACACAACAGTACATTTGAGAGCCAGTTGCAAAATACAAAATTGAAACACAGAAGCTGTTGGTCACCTCAGGGTCAACTTGTGCCATGCTAGTTGCCAGGTAAAATACCACTTTCCTCAAGGATTCCTCGTGGACTGAGGCATCTTTTTCTCTGCTCATTTGGTTCTCAGTGGGTGAACGCAAGTAGTCAGTGCCCATTGACCACTTCAGCCAAGTGGCCCCACACGTGTCAGAGAACCTAGAAAGCTCCAGAGAACCTCTGGATGGGGCTGAGACCAAGTTACTACCTAGCAGTGTGAGCTAAAGCTGCTGGAGTTGTTTAATCTGCCAAATTTGGGAGTGCTTTGTTACACAGTAGGTATCAGTGCAGAATTCCTATCTTGTAAATTCTGAAAATAATTCTTAATTATTATTACTTGAAATATTCCTTCTTTGCCACTTTCCATGCATCCCTGCCATAGTTCCTATTGGATGCCCTTTCATTTGCGAATCTTTCCCTTGTGTTTATTAGATTCTTATTCCTTGTGTTTTCTGCTTTTATCTGTGCTACATTCTGAGTCATTTCTTAACTTATTTCATTTTCTTGAAATTCGGTCATTGATTGTTTCATATTTAGCTGGTATTTTCAGGATATATACGTTTTACTGATGAAAGAACTATTTTGGTCTACTTATAATCCTGCCTCTTTTAAATGTTTACTTGCTTTTTTGAAATAGAATTGTGTTATGTTCTCCAGGACAGATGTAGAGGGTTCAAGCTATTCTGCCTCAGACTCCAAAGTAACTTGGGATACAAGGGGCACCTCCATACCTAGCTGCTTCTTTCTATGGGCTCTCCTCTTTTTTATGGTTACGTTCCCTGTTAATTTCATGATCTGACTCTCAAAGTGGTTTCCTCCCATGGTTTAGAGTCTTATTTAGGAATTGTGGGAAAGGACTGGGTTGAACCAGAACTGGAAGTTAGTGAATTCCTTGGGACACTGAGAAGGGCAGTCCAGGGGGTGTCTGGTTTTGGCGATTTTCCCTGTTAACTGCAACACAGCTCTGAGAATGTTTTATGTTCAATGTTTTCAACAAAATACTAAGATCTTATATGCTTGACTCTGTTACATGCTTCCCTGCTTTTTACTGTTTATAAAGATTTAGACTGCTAGGTTATCACTGCCAGTCTTATCAGAGAGATCAGGTCCCACCCTATCCCAGCTTTCCTTTCAGCATGCATCGAGTTTTTTGTTAATCTCCTCTCCCATCACTCCGGTCACAACACCACCAGCCATAGGAGTCATAGCAGGTGGCAGCCAATGTGGTGTCTGAGCACCATAAAATCAGTAAGTTGAGACAGAGATACACTCTGAGAGCACACACAACATAAATAAAATCCAGAGTGCATTGAGTAATTGTTAGGTATAAAACAATGGGAAATTCAGTCAGAAGTTCATTCTCTATATATTAAAGTGCTTGACGGAGGCCTACCATCTTGCTAAATTTGGGAAATTTGTTTATGAGACCTGTGTTTACTTCTCCCCCAACAAAACTAAATTTACATACTTAGGAGAAGGTGGGAAGGCAGCTCAGAGCAAGGCTAGGGAAAACACAAATCTATCTAGACTCCTACAAACCTTTAAAAGAGTTTATTATTATTATTATTATTATTATTATTATTATTATTATTATTATTATTACTATTATTTGATATAGGGTCTTGCTCCACAGTTAGACTTGTAGCAATCCTCCTGGCTCAGCCTTCTCCGTGCTGGGCTTACAGGCATGTGCCACTATGCCCGGATTTGATGGCTGTCACGGTGCACCCAAGGTTCTGAGATGGTGTGGCATGCAGTACCAGGGATCAAACTTAGGTCCTTGCACTTGCCAGGCAGGTGCTTAGACTGCTGAGCTTTCTCCCCAGCGCTAAAGGGTTTTTTTTTTTTTTTTTTTTAATTTTGTTTCATTTATTTATTTATTTATTTATTTATTTATTTATTTAATGGTACCAGGGATTGAGCTCAGGACCTTGCACTTGCCAGGCAAGCACTTATTCTACTGAACTATCTCTCTGACCCCAAAGAAATGAAAGAACTGAATCTTTTCTTTCTTTCTTTCTTTCTTTCTTTCTTTCTTTCTTTCTTTCTTTTCCAGTACCAGGAATTGAACTCAGGACCTTGCATTTGCCAGGCAAACACTTTTTCCACTGAGCTATCTCCCTGGCCCCCTAAACGGTATGTAACAGGGAAAATCTGCTGCTTTCTGCTCCTCTCACCACTTCTCATAAATACCTAGGCCCCGGAGGGAACAAGGCCAATGGGCACAGGCTAGGCAAGAATGAAAGAGCTCCACCGAGCCTAGACTCTGGCCCAGACAAGGGAGATGGGAGGAATGCAAATGCAGCTTTGTCAAAACATCAGCCATAAGCAGGGGATACAGGCTGTATATCCTGGGTCAGGGCACCCACTGGCACCTGTGCCCTTTGTCCCAGAACCTATGGACAGCCACAGCTTGCCTTTTCTGAGCCTCAGTCAGTGAGCCTGCTGGTGCAAACCCTGTCTCTGAGCACACAGGATCACTGCTCTTTCATCATAAGTAGCTGCAGAGTCTGGTGTAATCTCAGTGCTGCGGAGGCTGAAAATAGGAGGATTACTCCGAGTCCAAGCTGCATAGTGAGACCCTGTACCAAACACATAAATTAAAAACCAACAACAAAATGGCTGCAGAATTGACAACCAGCAGGGAACCGTTTGGGCTTAGTCATAGAAACTCAGGAACAGGCAGGCGTGGTGGCTCATGCCTGTAATCCCAGCACTCGGAAGGCTGAGGCAGGAGGATTTGTGTGAGTTCGAGACCTGCCTGGGCTACAAAAGTGAGCTCAAGGCCACCCTCAACTGCATAGCGAGACCCTGACAGGGAAAAAAAAAAAAACAAAAAAAAACCTCAGGAACAAGGGGTCAGAGCATGGTCCCAGCAGAAGTTAAAACAAAGGCTCCATGTTGCAAAGGAAATCTATGTAAGTCAGAGTATTAGTCCAAATTATACTAAATCTTACAGAAAAAATGCTGTTAGAAGAAAAGAAGGTCTGAGAATAGAGCCAAATGTGGAGGTAGTAGAGGAAAGGTTTATAAAAATTGCCAGTACTCTTTTTTTTTTTTTGCATTTTAGGGGAGGGTCTACAGGGTGTTCAGGGTCTCCCTAATAGATTGGATTCATAGTAATCTGCTGGTTTACAGCCTCCCAAGAGCTGGGATTACAGGCACACGCCACCACACCCTGTCTCAATTGTCATCTCAGCATACCCCGGGGATTGAATCCCCGGCCCCTTGCACCTGCTTGGAGGCACTTTAATCCACTGAGGTATTTGACTAGCCTGCCAGTGTTCTTAAAATAAAACACAAAACATATTGTTTAAAGCTAAAAGATTTTTATCTTTTCCAAATTTCTGTTCGTTTACTTACAAAAATTTTGACTGTTCTATTTATAATTACTACTAAAATTGTAAAAGAGTTATTATGATTTAATTTGATCAAAATATATTTGAATGCAGTCTGATTTTATGAACAAATTGCATGTGTTTGTTTGTTTGTTTTTAATGTATTTAGCACAGGGTCTACAGGGTCTGTGGGGTCTCACTACATAGATTGGACTTCTAGTGATTCTCCTGTTTTCAGTCTCCCAAGCCCTGGGATTACAGGCACACACCACCATGCCTAGTCTCAATTGCCATCTCAGCGGGCCCTGGAGCCAGAGCTGGCATGGCAAGCCAGAGAACCCTGGCTGCTGTGTTCTGCCTAAGCAGGTACTTTAATCCACTGAGCTCTCTAACTGGTCCAGTATTTGTTTGTCTTTTATCTGCAAACTTCTGGTTTACTTGAGCTCAACAAATTTTTCTTTTTTGAATTATTTGAGTTTTGAAGCATCTGTCCATAATTTAATTTGTTTTATAGATAAATGCCATCAAAATTAAAGATATGCTTCCAGCAAAGTTCCCAGATGGTCAAAATGTTAACATTGATTTTATAAAGGCAATGCATATTGTTTATGTATTGGTGACTTGAGAATTTCTCATTGTTGAAAAATAGTGTGTTAAATGTTATGATCTTCCTATACGTCATAAAAATTGTTAAGATAATTAAACAAAAATCTTTTAGTGTGAGGAAAAACTATTGGGCATGAAAATTAATAAGTAAATAAGCAGCTGTTTGGAAATAATTCTCCGTTTTTGTTTATTAATGGAAGGCCCAAATAATCTCCACAGCTTTATGAGAGATGCCCCAAAAATGTTGTTCAAAATATATTATTGTGGTATATTTACATTGTTCAATATCAAAAGGTTAAATGTTATAAAAGAAAAATAATGATACCTTCTCACTAAAGAAGCTTTTGGTGCAAACGTCAATTAAGAAACAGAAGCTTTCATATGGCTATGGTCACTGATGGTTGCTAATCTCATGGTGTATTGAATACATTCTTGCCTTCCAGATATACAGATCTTCCAACATGTAAACTAGGATTATTTATGTGATAAACATTTTCTTTCTGATTCACATATCTGCCTTTCTTTTCTGCTGCAGATACACACACACACACACACACACACACACACACACACACACACACATATATATATATATATATTTGTCTTTTTGAGATGGGGGTCTCACTATACAGTCCAGGCTGGCCTTGAGCTCACTTTTTGTAACCCATCTAGTCTCGAACTTGCACTGATTCTCCTGATTCAGCCACCCAAGGGCTGGGACTACAGGCATGTGCCACCATGGCCCGGCTTGCTGCAGATATTTGTAATATTTGTAATAAGAGGTTCATATCAAACCAATATGAAGTTGCCAGTCAAATAAAAATATTTTAACAAGAATTTCTGTGATGTATATGCTGTGTATGTGGCACTAAACTTAGAGATGTTTAAATATTAAGCAGTCCAGACCATATGACATATTTCAGTGACTTCCTATCAGGTTAACATGAGCTTTTTGTTATTACAGGCTGACCAGATTCACAGTCTCCCAAATGAGTGGATGAAAGGCTAAATACAAGAGAAAAATAAAATAATTTTAAGGCACCAAGGGGGCTCAAAACACTCTCACAGAGTTCAAAATTCTCTCAGGGTGAAAACAAGATTTTTCTCTGGATGGCCCATATTTATTTAGCTATCAGAATAAGGGAAAGGAATACTCAAGAGGGATGAGAACTGCTCAAGGATATCTACAAATAAGGCATGATGTTAATTTAAGAGAGCTATGTTATCTGTAGGAATTTGTGCACCCAGAAGTGTGATGCCTGACGCTACAGTCTTTGTCTAGTTGAGGTTAGATTCAGGTGACCTTAGCTGTGATCATGTCTTATCCATGATGGCTTTACAGTTTCACCTACCATTATAGGCCTCAGTAGGGACCAATGACTCATAGAGATTTGCTTACTATGAATCCACTGCTTATCTCTAGACAAGGGGCCTAGGCTTTGAACAGACTCACAAGTAAATATGAAAGACAGTTGGATAATTTAAGTCCTGTTCCAAGCTGCTTCTGAGTGATCTCCATTAACATCCTTTAAAAAGACAACTTAAGAGTTTCTTAAATACTAGATAGAGGTGATTGACTAAAATGGCTTATTCTTTTTTTTTTTTTTTTTTTTTTTTTTTTTTTTTTTTTTTTTTGAGACAGGGTCTCGCTATGAAGTTGAGGCTGGTCCTGAGCTCACTTTTGTAGCCCAGGCTGGTCTCGAACTCGCACCAATCCTCCTGCCTCAGCCTCCCGAGTGCTAGGACTACAGGCGTGAGCCACCACGCCTGGCTCTTTTTTTTTTTTTTTTTTTTAAGGTTGAATAAGGATTTATCAATTTTATTCATTCTTTCAAAGAACAAACTTGAAAAGATTTTTGTGTGGTTTTCTTCATCTCAATTGTATTCATTGTTGCTCTGATCTTTGTAATTTCCTCCCTTCTTTAGGTTTTGGGCTTAATTTGCTCTTCTTTTTCTAGAAGCTTGAGGTATAGCATTAGGGTTTTTTTTGGGGGGGGGGCAGGGGGACTAGGGTTCAAACTCATGACCTTGCACTTGCCAGGCAGGCTTTCTCATTTCTAATTACACTGATATGAGTCTTCTCTTTCTTTCTTTCTTTCTTTCTTTCTTTCTTTCTTTCTTTCTTTCTTTCTTTCATAATTTTTTTTCATTTATGTATTTGGTACAGGGTCTCACTAGGCAGATCAGACTCGTGGTGATCCTCCTGTGTTCAGCCTCCCCCACGCTGGGATTATAGGCATGCACCATCATACTGAGACTTGTTCGCAGGCCCTGTGTGCCCCAGGGGTGGGGCCAGCATGGCAAGCGGGACCAGGGATAAAACCCTGGTCCCTGCACTTGCCAAATCCTGTACTTGGTCCACTGAGCTAACTCGCCAAACTTTCTTGGTAATTTTGGATAAGAGTATTGATTTTAAGAGTATTGATTTTTGTTTATTCTTTCAAAGAAGAAATTTTTCTTTTTTTTTTTTTTTCTTTCAGGAATGAGGTTTGAACTCACAACCTTGCACTTGCCAGGCAGGCACTTGTGCCCCTGAGCTATTTCCCAAGCCCCCGAAGAACCAGTTCTTTGATTCATCACTTGTATTATTTCCTTAGTCTCAAATTCATTGATTTTTCACTCCAATTAGTGTGACTTCCCCCCTGTTGTGGTTTGGGTTTTTTTCTAGGGAAACACATTTTGTAATATTTTATAATGAATCATTCAAAGAATCATATACAAAGAGTACAGGAAATCTGTCTATATACTAAAGATCAAAGAACCCGGCTGAGATCCTACATGAGTATAGCTGAAAACCTAGAGTCCATAACAATGTCCCTTAGAAGTTTAACTGTAGACCTAGAGCCCACGATAATGTCTCATGCAAGCCTACTTCATGGATGTGCACCACGAAGGCCCAAAAGGCAGTGGTGGAAGCTAGAAAGTCTATGCCATCAGGATGAAGGGTCTGTGCTAGCAGGCTGAGGGATCTAACTGGACCCAGGAAGCAACATTCAAGGTAAGGACCATAGCTCCCCTGAGTACCATAGTGGCCCTCAGCAACAGTGAAGTACCATGCTCCTGAGGATGAGGAAAGCCAAGTTCCCTTCAGGAAAGCTGACGTGACAAATTTCTCCAGGAGACTGGTCTGTGCACCATCTTTCTAGAGCCAGGAAGCGATACTCAAGTTGAAGATCAGAACTCACCCAAAGTGAACTGCAGCCATTCTTAGAGACAGTGAAGTCCTGAGCTCATCCTCCAGTGAAACAAACCAACTTCACCAGGGAAGACAGCATAACAAGGTCCCTCAGCAGAATAGCCCAAGAGAACCAACAGCTTCCAATGGCTCTCCAAAATTTCATCTTTTTAGTCTTTTTATATTTATTTAATACAGGGTCTTGTTATGAAGTTCAGACTCCTAGAGATTCTCCTATCTTAGCCTTCCCAGCACTGGGATTACAAATGTGAACCACTGTGCCTGGTGTTGGGGCCTGCATGGCGTGTCCAGGGTACTGGGGCTAACACAACATGTGGTGCCAGGGATCACACTCAGGTCCTTGAGCTTCCTAGGCAGGCACTTAGACCACCAGGCTATCTCCCCAGCCTATAGCTTCCCTAACATCTTCGGAACAGCTTCTCTAGTTCTTTCTGCCTTGCATGTTGCTGGCAACAATCTTCAGGTGGGCCTCCCACACCCAGCACCACACTGACTCAGTTCAGCTGGGTGTAACAAGTTGCTCACCACTGGGCAGTCCACCCCGCCTTAATTTTCATTTGGTCCTGGATTGTTGTTTCTCAAGTATCTTAAGGGGCCTCATAAAGGTATTCATCGGAGTTGGCTTTGTTTTTCTAATGTAATCACTGATTGCAATGAGTACCCCGCTCAGCACTGCTTTTCATAATGTCCCAGAAGTTCTAGAAAGTTTTTCAGGCATTGTCTTCAATAAACAAACTGTTACATTTCTTCCTTGATTTCTTCTGTGACCCATTGGTTGATTAGTAGTAATTAATGATTTTCGAAGCATTTCTACTTTTTGCATAGTTTCTCCTGACAATGATTTCTAATTTTATTGCACAGTGGTCTGAGAATACACATAGTGATTTTTATTCTTTTACATTTATTTAAGCAGGATTTGTGGACTTGTATCTGATCTATACTAGAGAATGTATTATATGCTGCAGAGAAGAATGAATATTCTGTTTCAATGAGGTAGAATACTCTGTTAGTACCTGTTAAGTCCATATGTTCCAGGGTATGGCTTATGTCTAATATTTCTCTATTGATTATTTTTATTTGGTTAATCTATGTCTTTGTGAAAGTGGGATGTTCAGATTCCCCTATCAGATTGTGTTAGTACTTATTTGACCTTTTATGTTCAATAGTATTTGGTTTTTATGAAGATAGGTGTTCTAGTATTTAACACATCAATATTTTTAGGTGGTATCTCTTCTTATTGGATTATTCTCTTAGTCTTTAGTCACCTTCTTTGTCCCTTCCAATCAATTTTCACTTGATGCTTACACATCTAACATTAAAATTTCTATTCCTGTTTGCTTTCTGAGTCCTGGAGCATGAAATACTATTTTCCATCATTTGATTTTAAGTCTATGAATATCTTTTTGGATTTTCCAACATGGTTTTCTTGGGGGTAACAGACTGTTGGATTCTGCTTTTTGATTTAGTTAGCTAATGTGTGTCTTTTTATTGGAGTGTTCAGGCCATTAACCACTCAGCAGTTTACCTTAAGCTTCACTGCAGTAGTGCATTTGTTTGCTCACTTGTTCATTTCAGCAGTCTACTCTTGTTTGCATAAGATATACTTGTATTTCTGTTTATTTGTTTCATATTGATTTTTCATACTTTTAAATTTAGAATGTATTTACCTTTGATGTTTGTTTCTAGTCAAACCTAATGAATTCTGGTCATTTTCTTTTACTGATGCATGTTTATTTTATTTGGAAAAATAACATAATTTTATGCTAGAATCTGTAAAAACTCATTATAATTTATAAGATATAATTTTTGTACTTCTTCGGAACTCAGTCTTGATTTCTTTTTTCAGGACCAGGGTTCAAACTCATGACCTTGCACTTGCCCGGCACATACTTGTGCCACTGAGTTACCTCCCTGGCCCCCCACTCATATTCTTTTACAATACAAAACAGACACATTTGGGACACAGAGACTGAATAGGAAGAAAGTGCCAAAAGATTTACAAAAGAAAAAAACTGAAAAGTATCAATGTTGCATAGCAGAGAGAAAAAGTCTATATTATAAAGAAGAAGGACAAAAAGATGCCTCTTTTGTGTCACCTAGTCATAATACAGAAAGGAGAGAACTTGAGGGGCTGGCGAGATAGCTCAGTAGAATAAGCACTTGCCTGGCAAATGCAAGGGCCTGAGTTCAATCCCTGGTTCAAAAAAAAAAAAAAATCCCTATAATTAGAGGCATTAAAAAGTAAAGCCAGATTAGTATGCTGAACTGTAAAAGGTTCAAGTCAACAGCTTCTAACACTGCCAGTTCTGCTGATAACTCACTATTATTATGAACTATTGCTCTATGTATGTAACTGCTTTCTATTAATTCAATGAGAAGAAATATTTGTACCAATAGTGTTTAGAAAAGTTATCACATCTGCATCTTGTACTCAGAACAACTATTATGAAGACAATGATGTGCATTATATTAACTATTGTTGGTGTCTACTAATGTGTTTTCAAACTGTCTCATTGTTATTTCTTATTAAAAGTAATAAAAAATGAAAATAAATAAAAATAAAAAAGAAAAGATAGAACTTGAAAGAAGAAATAAGTTCAAAAATTCTAATAGCAGTTGATGCTTATTATAATAAGTCTATGGGTGGTGTTGAAAGAGTTGACCAACGTCTAACAAGCTATCATGTAATCAAAGAGTGAGAAAAAACATTATTATAAAATAGTTTTACACCTTCTGGACCAAACAATATGGAACTCATTATGGCACTTGCTATTTATGCAAAATAATGGTGATGAAAATGTTATTTATAATTTAGATTAGGTATAATAGACTAAGTAATGGAAAAATATGAGTTAACAAAATGCCAACCAGAATATCCTTCACTGACCATTACATTTAATGGGTGGGCTTTTTATTGAAAATTATACCACCCACAGAAAAAAAAAAAACAATATGACAGTGTAAACTCCAAAAATAATTTAGGAAGAGATTAGATGCTACTGATTAGGTGTTGTGGGTATACAGAATGTCTTAAAACACACAATATACCAAAAAATTACTAAAAATGTTAGATAAAATTAGTTTTATATTTCCTGCTATATTAACTTATAACAGTTAGTGAAAAAGTATTGGATTTTTGGTTGTCCTGTATTTAAATAATTGGACTGGCAAGTGGCTAATATTGAGAGATACTACTGCAATGTGTTGATTATTTGCTATTATTTCGCCCTTTTTTGTGTTGGTGATGCCTTTGCCTTTTTTTCCCTGTCTTTTGTTGTTTACCCATTCACCTTGCTTTGTGTTTTGATTTCATCTGGATTTTTGCTTTTGGTTTCATTGTTTCTGTTTAGGATATTCTTTTGGGTTGCTTGTTTTGCAGTAGCATATCTCCTAGATTGACTTTTTTCATTAATTGTCTTAATTTCTTCATCTATTTTGAAGGAAATATTTGCTTGTTATGTTAATCTGGGTTGGAATTTGTTTGTTTTTAGGGTTGAAATACTTTACTCCAGCATATTCTGGCCTTTAAGCTTTATGTTGAGAAGTTGGCTACAATTTTAATGGGTTTACCCTTATATGTGATTTTTTTATTTTCTATGACTGCATCTATGACTGGCTTCATTGTTGGAGACCTGGATACATATTTATGAGCTTCATTTTTCATCATAGTTGTTTGGTGCTCTGGCAGCCTCGCTTACTTGGATTTTAAACTCTTTTTTATGATTTGGGAAATTTTCTGCTATGATTTTTTAAAACATACTAGTAATTCCATCTGTGTTGTCTTCCAGCTTTCCTCTAACTCCAGTTAGCTTTAGGCTGGTCTTTTACTGTCATCTAATTGTGTGTGTGTGTGTGTGTGTCCACTCTGAGAACATTTTCACAATTTACCATTTTTGTCAGCAATTTCTTTCTTCTTTCTTTCTTTCTTTCTTTCTTTCTTTCTTTCTTTCCTTCTTTCTCTCTGAACCTGGGATTGAACTCAGGCCCTTGTGCTTGCCAGGCAGGCAGTTATTCTACTGAGCTATCTCCCCAGCCCCTTTGTCTGCAATTTCAGACACACTGTCTTCATGTTGCTCATTTTTGTCATTTATTAACTCAACACATTATTTTATTTCACTCATTTCTGTCTGATGTCTTTTCAAGAATTCTAAATCTTCAGTGATTTATCATTCACATTTTGAACTGATTTGATCAGCTCCTCCAGTTTTTACATGTATACTTGTATTCACTTTGGGTAGTTTGAGTCACATATCTATGACTTCCACTGTGGTATACAGGCTGTGTGAGCTTCCTGGTTGGAGCCCAGGCCTCCCAGGAGATCCCTGTCTCCTCCTCTCCAAGCCTTCCTCCCAAGGCTGCCTCTTATCTGGGCTCTATGGTAACACTTCAGTTCTGAGGCAAAAATCTCATCCTAGGTGTTGGTTTCTTCTTCACTGAAGTTGGTCTGTTGGTTTTCACTGCTATCGCCCTGTGCAGGAGACCCAAGGAATACAGATAGCATCACTTGGGAACAGGGTGCTTGGTCATTAGTTCCTAGATACCTCCCTGGTTTAGTGCATGAGTAAGATATGATCTTAGTTCATTATAAATGAGACATGATATTAATTCATTATGTTGAGATGTTATAATAGTTATTACAGTAAAGGATTGTATCTTTTATTATAAGATACCTATATCAACACAGAGTAATGCAGAAAAAATTTGTAGAATAGAATATACATATTTGTACTCTATCCTTTTAAAATATATGGAAATAACGTTCAAAGGTATATATTGATGCATGACAAATTATTAGTAGCGGGATGCGTTACTTGCTAAACTCATACTTGCTTTGGAAATTAGGGTAATTAAATTGGTAATGGACTTAACTTTGATACACAACCAATCTTATATAACACTTAAAGCAAATATGATAAACTTAATAAGTCTCTCTCTGCCTGCATATCTTATTCTCAATACCAGACAACTCTTATTCCCTAAATCCAACTGGATCTCATTTTTCTTCTGTGGATTAAATCAGATCTTGTTGGCCAGGAGCCCATATACCAGATATAGCATGGGTTTTGTGAGAAAACATGCCCAAATATCAAATATTTGATCCACAGAGAAAGTTTTGAAGCATGACCTGTTGTACTCTAGGGGCTCCTTACCTATGTAAATGTTGGCAACTATTACCTATGCTATAATGGAAATATTTTTAAAGATATAATTCTTAATCTATAGCCAATATCAGTCATTAAAGCATACTGTTCAGTCTTGGGGCCCATAAGTGGAGGATGTTATGAAGAGATTGGAAGGGAGCCAGGGAGACAAATTCAGCTATGAAAGCTTTTGAAAAATAGCCCTTCAGGGAAAAGTCTACATTGGCTCAAAGAGAGGTGTGATTAGACTAGATATTAGTCTGCAAACCACAGAGGGATGTTACATCAAGTCTCTTTTCTCTGTGTTCACAGAGGTCAATATTAGAAGAAATGAGTTTAGGTTACAGAAGGAGGAATCTAGGCGAGGCATCTGCTCCCAGCCCAACCCCACTATAAAGCTCCCAAGTTTTCACCCGACCCTGGAGCAGGTCATCCTGAGAGTTTCTTTGACCTCTCTGATCAGGCACAGGCCAAGCTCATGCAGACTGGCTCTTCAGCTCATGGCTCTTGGTATGCATTGTTGTACTCAGGAAACTGATGCTTCCTGCCCAAGAAGATGTTTCAAGGTCACAAAGAAGGCAGTTAGGCCAGTAGAAGGCACCTTATCTGGAAAACTCCAAGTAAGAGTATGCACAACCTTTACTCCATCTTACGACAAACTGTTCCAAGGAGCATGGGTCCTCGTAGCAGAGTGTGTGGTGGGAGCAAGGCACAGCCCCACCAGTCTGGGGCAGCAGGGACACATCTCAGGGTCTGGGACCGGACCCAGACACCAGTGTGGTTGCAGGACCTTTGGCAGGTGAAGGAGAACCCATGAGACAGAGAGAAAACTGTGGAAACTGGTTCAGAACCTGCAGGGGTCACCGGAAGAAGAGACTCTTGGAGCAAGGAAGGGGCAATGACAAGGCTGTTTTCAAATATTTGGTGTGTTATGAGGTGGAGGAGAGATTCGAATTCTGTTGTACAGCACCAGAGGGGAAATGTGGGCCTAGGGGTCCAGGCTGCAGGGACTTGGAAGGGGCCAGAAGAAGGAAACATTTTACACTGATGGAATGTGTTCACAGTGGATCGAAGCGCCAGCGACAGAGGAGGTGTGCAGGGAGCAGATAAATATGGGAAAGCTGCTGGGGAGAACGTCTGCTGCTGCTTTTCTCGTTCTTTCTTTCTTCCTTTTGTATCTTGCTAATCAAAGGAAACTTTTAGAGAGTATTTTCTTCTCGGTGATCAGCAAAGGTGCGTTTTATAGTTTCAACCACTAGAGGGACTGAGGACAGAGGTGCTGCAAGCCAGCATCGTTCCTGAGCCGAAGAGCGAGGAGTGGCTCACACACCAGCCTGGTGCCCTTGTAGTGGCTCCTGTGTCTGCCGCTTTCGGTATCTCCGCCCTGACTCTTTCCCGGATGTTTGTGATGTTTGTGTTTTATTATTCATCAATGCCTGAGGGGTCTCTGAATGTAGAAAGGCACCAACTTGGGTATTTATCACCTGTTTAATGCTTGATATGTTCAATATACAAAGAAGAAGAAGAAGAAGAAGAAGAAGAAGAAGAAGAAGAAGAAGAAGAAGAAGAAGAAGAAGAAGAAGAAGAAGAAGAAGAAGAGGAG